>JAPMUY010000570.1:97500-156921 GCA_026901105.3 Galaxias olidus | reverse complement strand
GTGGTCTCTCCTCAGGGAACAGTTGTTGAAAAACAAAATGAATGATCGAAGTCTGAAAGTGCCTCTCCTTTCTATTCATATAGCCTTGCAAAGGAATGTAGAGAGCAGCAATAGAGGCATATTTCCTTATAGCATATTACAATAAGCAACATCAATTATGTTACAAAAGAACACAACATGGGCCATCTACATTATGTTGTAACTGTTTCCAGAGCAGAAAAGGCTAGTGTTCTGTCAGAAGAGTGGTACACTTAGGCTGCGCTGAAATTGGCTCCGAGAGATTGGAGCTGAGTTCGACCAACATCAGTGGCTCCAGGAAATAGATAAAGAAGCTGCCATCCGAGTTTTACATTCAGCAGGGCTCGTCCGTCCAATCCATTTCTCCCGTGATCTCAGCCAGGCCTCATTCCAGATCGCCTCACAATAGCAGCTCAGACAAGGCGGCCTGAGCTCAAGTCATCGATCAATCTTTATCACTCCTCTGCCAGCGAGCATAGAAAAGCCAGGATGAAAACAGATACAAACAAGGAGGAAACTGAAAGAAGAGGCGTACTGGGCAAAAAAAGAGAAATAAAACCCTCGTAGGCAGCAGTTTAGTGAAAAGCAGAAAAAAAACAACTTCAATGTCCCCTATCTCGTTCCCCTTCCAAATTGCTTGTCCATCATAGTTAGAGTGGTGGCTGGCCAATCACGTTTGCTCCTGCTTCGTTTCTTCTTGGCAGATATCTTGTTATGGTTGCCAACATCCAGGAGCATGTTTTCGCTACTCATGCAAATAGAATATTAGTCATGTAAGCTCATTTTGCTGAGAGCCCTTTGACTAGTGTGTGTAAAGAATTTAGGGCGTTTCCTTGTGCCAAGTCCATTAGACATGACTGCAAACTCCAACATTGTAAAACGGTGGGGGACAATTCTAAAAGCTCTTATATTCTGGGGTAAAAATATATATATATTACTCCCACCCATCATATAGCGAAAAGTCAAAATAATTTTACTAAAGTGTTCTGGCCTGGGGAAGTATGCATGAAGGAACTGTAACCAGAAATATACTTTATGTTTGATAAATGTCCCGAGTGTTTCTTAAAAAGGATATAGCCAAGTGGGTGACACCCACCCAACCTAATTGAAATATTAAACAGAACATAGCTGATTTAAAACTCTATTATTCATTGGGATTAAAAAAGCTTTGTGTGCACTCAATCTTTCAAAGCCTATTGCATGTGACCTTTGCAATAACGTTTTGGTAAATGGTATGAAAAGAACAATGCAGATACACAGTTTGATGATATTGTGTAATATTGTCAGTCTGCCAACTTTAAAATGTCTTATCTCAAACCAAAAAAAAGTAACCCCTGCCAATTGTTTTTTTCGTGAGTAAAAAATAGTTGTTGAGCACACACTGTGCTTTGTTTCTGCAGTAAACATCACATCACAGGGTAGTCCATTACCAGATAAAGGACCCCAGAACTCCAGAGCTACATTTGTGACTCGTGGACATTTTCAAAGCCGGATTTAACAAGGAAGCCTACGCAAAAAGTAATTTGAAAAGAATTAAGAAACAATTTGGTGTGAATCGATGATTTCATTCACGTAGTAACCAAGGGCCTGCTGAGGTAGTAATAAATGGGTTTTGAGATACTGTGATGGATACCCTGACTATTTTCAACCAACACTTCCGCCAACAGGTATAATTTGATAAGGTCCCTCCAACCATTGTGTGTGTGTGTGTGTGTGTGTGTGTGTGTGTGTGTTTGAGTGACTGAGATACTGGTAGAGAGAGACTGAGAGAGAGAGAGCGAGAGAGAGAGTGTGTGCGTGTGTGTGTGTGTGTGTGTGTGTGTGTGTGTGTTTTTGTTTGTGAAATGACCTGTAGAAAATTGTATTGGAGAAACTGGGTTCTCCAATTACACGTCAGATCAAACACCCGCACGCACACTACTCCCTGGGCCCCTAAATATGAACCTCCCCATGGTTGCTCAAAGCCTAGAAACGTTCCTTTTGTTGTTTGCAAAATTATTGATTGGTGCCACCCTGACTAATGTACTTAGACATTTTAGAATACAAATGTGCCTGTGCCTGTGCATGCACACACACAAACACACATGAACAGACAAGCACACGCTCGCACACGCTGGCTCTCCCAAACAAACTCACACGGTTCCAGTCAGGCATACTTATAAGCCCCATTCTCTTTAATGACCCCCATTGTGATGACTAGACTCCTTTCCCCATTCACATGCACACGCGGACTCATTCGCACACACTTTTCCTGCCTCCTCAGACTCCCTCCAGAGTGCTTCCTCTACCTGCTTGTGTGCTCAGTAAACTCCTAATGCCCCGCCGTTCTCCCAGGACATCCTATGCAGTCTCATTAAAGTGCGGGGAGAGCTTTAGCGCCACTGCAGCGTAATACCTCTCCTACCATCCAGCCGACGCGCCTTCTCTCCAGTTGTCTTGTCTCGTGTGCCCCCCCCCCCCATCACCCTGTGTTTCTCTCCTTACACCTCCCGTCCTCACTCCGTTGCTCCTCCCCTCAAAGACCAATGAGCTCACCTCACTCATGAGGATGAGCATGGAGTGAAAAACAGGAAATAAATAAGCCTATGAAGTGGCCTTTGGTTTATGTGAGTATTCAGACTTAAAGTACATTTTTATGAAATGTAGATAGATATGATAGATAAAATGAAGGAGCAATCTTCCGTTGATTTGAGAGGAATGAGCGACGTGAACGCCCCTTTGGGAATCTCGGCTGGTGTGTGGAACATGGAAGATGCAGTTGCCGGTCTGAGGGATGAAAGTGTTGTGCTAGCCTCGATTCCAGTGCTGGCAGCATTCATATCGGGTTCAGTCGGCTGCTCTCACCTCGGACTAGCTGGACCAGCATTGCAGGCCAGGGGTGGAAGATCTGTGTGAAAGGCTGGGACCAGGATTCTTTTCATACGGGGTTTTTCCTATAGGCAAAAACATTGCATTTGTTGAACTCCATGTTGACGCAGGCGTCTGTCTCTCTTACTCTCTCTCTCTCTCTATCCTTAGAGGACCACTTCTATTTCCCTTCATCTTAATTACTCTCTCTCTCACCCCCCACCTCTCTCTCGCTCTCTCTCTCTCTCTTCACTTTCTTTCCTTCCCCGTAGGTCCTTGACATGTCCTTTGTGTTATTTGTATCTTTTGATGCCCGGACGACCAGTCTGTCATAGGAGTCCCTGCAAGCCTGGCCCTAAAGAGGGGAGATACCTCGCTTGGGCCTTTCCTTACCAGCAGACTCCCCTTAACCCACCCCTTCTTCGACCCTTTGGACCCAGCAGAAATGTACGCATTAAGCCAGTGAAAGAGGCGATTGACAGGGCTCATTTTTAGAGCTCCATCAGAACGTGGTCAGGGGACGGGGAGGGGAGGGGGGGTGGCAGGAATTCAGTTTGATGATTTAGGAAGATACATAGGAGGAGAGAGGGAACAGAGGTGGGGGGGAAGCTGTGTCCTCTGCGGAGTGAAATATCTGCAGACACAGCTGCGTGATGGATGCGTTTGAATTTGTCTGGTGTCAAAATTAAATTGAGGGGATGTGAAATGACTCTCATTTGAATATGGACGCCCTGCTGGAGGGAGAACAGACTTTTCCCCTGAAACTGCACTTAAACAGGCAGACACAAATGAAATGATATGAAATGAAATGAAATAGGCATTCCTTTTTTGGAAAATCATTAAAAGTATAGACCACAAAATCATGTTTGCTTGGAAAACAAGGGCCTCGTACTGTTTTGATTAGCAGCTGTTTTGATTGACAGAATTTACTTAAAAAAAAAAAAAAAACGATTCATGAAACGTGGAAAATTATCATCATTACTAATCCTTACCTCAACTCCTAGATCAAACGAGTATGTTTTGCTGCACTAATAGCTTCATAGCCTTAAATGCACTGGTGCACTCTCTGTTTGAGAATGTAATAGTGTCGGTGCCTCTCGCTATCGAAGACAGCTAGTGGATTATCCCCTTCATTCTTTCCAGGCATCACCATCTCTGACACCCTCGCGCCCGGTCTGTCAGCCCCGCTGGATGCCTCCGCCGACAAATGGAAGATGGAAGAACAGCCAAAAGAGCCAACAAAGGAGGATGAGGAGAAGTACACCTTGACAGCTTCGCAGTGACCTGGAGGCAAGACAGGAAAACCTCTTTCAGCTAAAAAGCCCCGTTTTAGTTTTCTCTTTAAGATGCTGCGTGTGCAGCTCTCAAATAGACCCCTCAACAAACTCTGTTTGGCAGAGTGAAAGGGCCTTGCAATTCACCATGGGCCCCACTTCTCACCAAGAGCGCAAGGAGATTCACCACTATGGAACCACCTGACCTGCCACCCACCCGGTTCACCCATTTGCCTGGACAACCATACACCATGTTCCCCTTTTCCCAGATCAACCAGCCACTCTGTTCATAGGGGACGAAAGGACATTGTCTTCTGCCCCTTTCAAGACATTTCATCCGCAAGTGCTGCTTGTCACACACCACAGCCGGTGGAAGCAATCGCTCGGCCTCTGTGTAAGTATATATAATTTACCGTCCCCATTCTCTCCTCTGGTTTCCCTCCTTCCGTTCAGAGCCTAAACATCAGGGGGAAAAAAACACTTCTTGGTTTGTGTGCCTAGTTTTTGTAGAGAAAAGGGGAGATGTGTCAGGGTATTAGACCAGGTCTACTCATTCTCTATATTCCATAGAGGAAAGGGGTCAAAATGACACGAAAAAGCCAACAACACACAATGACCGATTGCCCTGCTGTAACAAAACCCCCGAAGAAAAAGCAAACGTTTACCTCATGTGTGGGCTTGTCCTGTGCGTGGCCTCTTGCAGTCCCCACCCTTGAAACACAATCACATTTCTATTGAGTTACAGAAGTCGGGAGGGAGCCAACGGCGTCCGCACTTTGTCCCCACGTGTAACTAGAAGTGAAGAAGATTGAATTATCTGGCTGCAGAAAGGCACATATTGTGGGCTTGCAACATTGCAAACATGAACTCCACTCTCCGACTGGATTGATCTCACATTGCTCTGTAATTGTATTGGGGAAGAAAAGGCGGAAGAGAGTGGAAAGTTATTGCAAGCTACATCACACTGCATCGGGAGGCAATGACACACAAACTGTTAGTCAATAATTGGACATTGCCAAGAACACGGATTTGGGCTCTAGCTGTGGTGTGTCCCTTGGGGTTTTAGTTTTCTCCCCAGTTTGGAACACTGCATGAGGAGTGGATTTCTACAAGTTCATGAGTGCGTACATGTGTATTTACATACATGTGGGTTGGTATGCCTACAAGCCATATGCACGTGATTTGTGTATTGTCTCATGTTACTCCATGTGTGCATACGGGTGCGTAGGAGTGTGTGTGTGTGCCGGAGGGCAGCCAGACAGTAGCAGCAGGATCCAAAGCACACCTGACCTTTCTTATACCTCCCCCTGGCATCTGACACAGGGATGACATCAAACCCATCTGGAGTCTACCAATGGCCCCTGCTCACACTGCAAACATACGCCCAGACAGGGCATATTTACCTGGCCTTTACCTCACACCACGCCCAGGGTTAGCCACACATCTACGCACTCCACACTCGCAGAGCCAGCTCATAAACGCGGTCTATGGCCACCTGAAAGGACCATAATGAATACGGTGAGCACAAAGTAATTCTCCTTGGGCGTCACGCCATTTTTTGCTGTAATTGAAGTTCTTGGTCTTGCTAGCTGGCCGTTTGTCTTCCACTCAGGCTAAACCTCCATTCGACGTCAGTGCAAGGACAAGGAGAGAGGAAGCCACAGGCTGCAAACTGTCAGCCGCCCCTGCCCCATCCTTTGTCTGGCCACTAATCTCGAAGAAGATAGCATTTAAAAAAATAATGGAGCCTACTGCTCTTTTTGAATAACTCTGGTTACCTTGGATGACAGGCCGGCCTCCAGATAAGGCGAGGAGAGGCTGAGAAAACTATAAAAAAAAAAAAAAATAAGAAACGGGGAGTGAAAAAAGGTTTCAGGATTATTTTCCAATTTACAACCGTTATCGTCCTATCAGGAAAAACCGCTTAAGGTAGGGAACAGTGAGGGAGGAATATGAGGTTGTTTGGCATGGTGGATTATGCAGCTTAAACGGATCACTGAAGTCATAGGTTCAGGAACAATAGCAGGTTACATGGGAGTTTGATCTGTGTGTGACCCTGCAGGGCGGCGGAGCACTAAAAATACCTCTCTTTACATCTACATTCTCTTCATAATCGCTTTACATTAAATCTCTTCATGTTTGCTTCAGAAAGGGATTGTTGACAGAGCACCTCAAACACAACCATTTGTTCCAAGCTAAATCCTTTGAAAGCTTCCCCAAAGCTGGCCGACCAGCACTTTCTGTTACTTGCATGTTAGTGACCCTTTGTACAAGTTTGAATTTCCACCGAAAGACCTGCTTCAAGTTCTATCCTGTGCAAGAAGGGATGGAAATACCATTTAAATACTATTTAAGTGAGAGGCCTTTAAATAAATATATTTCAATTAAAACAGTATGTTGGTCTACAACTATAAACTCCATCAGGCACCACCAGCGGCCTGCGTCATGTACCAGGCTAGCATGCTGCGTGTTATCTTGACATGTGGACTGCTGTCTGTCAGAGCTGGCCAGACTCTGAGTCTGGCTGTCTCTCGGCGTTAATGGTGGACCATGTGGAGAAAGCCGAGGGCCTCTGGGCTGCCCCTGAAGGAGCTGTCTGGCCGGCGAGATGGAGAGGGTGCTCCCAAAGTGCAAGGAGAGGGCCGGCAGAACAAACACAGCAGCAGGTCAGAACGGTCGGAGGGTTTTTGGAAAGCTTGGAGCACACAGGAAAACTGCCGCTCTGCCACAGCCTGGACCCTGAGGGTCTGATTAGTCTTTATTAGTGGCATCTGTCCCCGTTTGTGTCATGGTGTCCACCTGGGTTGTTTTGTGTTTGGTTGTCTTGTGTTTTCGTGTTTGATTTGGATACTGTCTCTTGTGCTGTCCTTTGTGTGTTCATTGTTACATGTCACATGCTTTTCGAGGCTTTCTTTATTCGTGCCTTTTTTGGAAAATAAACGGCTTTGCGCCATTTACCTGTGCTTGTGTCCGTCTCTCCTATGCCAGCAATTGACACACACTTTCAGGAGCGTTACATTGTTGAGTCAGAGCCCTGGGAAACATTTGTGATGTTCAGGAACACAACTTATCATCACCAATGCCAACCACAAACTCCCTCTAACAAAACAAACCCAAAAATCAAGAGGCCCAACTGACACGTGTCAAATGGACATCACACATAAACGAAACCGCGCCAAAACAATATGTCCTCACAGCAATGTCCGGTTGAACAGATCGCCAAAGCATTCGACAAATCAAGAAGCATGAAATGGAATTTCAGACCGTGTTTTGTTTCTGGAGCGGACCGGCTCGGAGCTAAATAACCTTGGTAGCAGGAGCAGGTGTAAGCAGAGGTTTTAGAGAGGCAGTAAAATGCCCCTGGCAGCCACTAATGGAGGGCCCCAATCACTCCAATCCATTAAGGCTGCACAGGTTATTGGAATTAGGGGGGCACGCATGAGTTTATATGATCTACATTAAAACGCCCTACACACCGGCATGTTTCATATCACTGCACTCAATTTTCCAAAATGTGCACCTCCGTTTTGCCCACCCGACCAAAGAAAACGAATAAACGGCAAAGGATACATATATTTGCTTCCTCGTAGAAAATGCATGCCCACCACAGCAGTAATAAATAACATGCTGCCATCAGTGGTTTTACATGGAAGGGAACAGTGTTAGTACTGTGGGGCCGTGCCAAGCTCTCAGGGTGGAGGTAGACCTGTAAAATGGAGAGGTGGAAGTGGCCGGGCGCCGCCTCCCAGAGACCGTTGGAAGGCATTACTCATTTCTGTCTTTATGGTCCGTCTCTCACACTACCCCGGGTGTCTTTGTCTGCACTCGGCACCGGCTGGGTGCTCTTCTTCTTCCCCTTCGTATCCTCATCCTCTCTTTCTTTTCCCTCTCTCTCGCTCCCCTCCCTGTCCCCCTGCCTCGGCCCATGAGGTGGTTAGTGTGGTGTCCCATGTGTCGGACACATGGGCCATTACCCGTCCGCTGGATGGCTGCACATAGCAGGGCACATTCTTCTCACGACGGGATTGTTTTAATGGCCGAAAAAAATATACAGACAGCACAGCCCGTCTGACACTTGTGGTTGGCTCCATATATTATTCTTTCATGATGGGGCAGAGTCTTTCAGACATTTTTTTTATTTACTTTCAGCTCCGCCACATGTGTGCATGTGTTTCTCTTTAGTTTAGAGTTTGCCGGACCATATATGTACAGATACAGTCTGGTTTTGAAATCTTGGTCTGTGTGAATTCCAGATGCGAGTGAAAATGTTGGTATAATAATCCCACGTTAGGTGGGACATGTGTTTATCAATGCCTTAGAGATGTTTGTGTTTGCATGTCTCAATGTATACTTGCTCTTTGCCCTGACTGTACCGTCAAGTTTACTCTTCTGCCCTGTGATAGATTACATGTTACAGTGAGTTTGGAAATTGAAGAGAGATGAGGACCAGATTGGAGAAAACGACTGAGAAGCTGCCTGTCTGTCTGTGTGTGTGTGTGGCCTGCCATCGACTTCCAACCACACGCAGAACCAAGGCATCATACAGTCTTTTTCTCCATCACACACACATACACCCCAGATGCTAACAGAGCCAGGGCTGTGACTTTAATTATCACCTTGTCACCATATAAACGAGGATGCAGGGCTGAGCTTATTTCCATAAAAAAACGTGAGATTCTGTGTTAGTGCACGTGTGTGTGTGTGTGACTGTGTCTGGCTGTCTGTGTGTGTGTGTGAAAGAGAGAGAGAGCGTGAGAGAGAGAGAGTTTCTCGTGTTGCAAAACGAGTAAAATTATTCACACATTTGCATTGTACCTGCTAGTTGTTGCCCACTGCCAATCTTCTGTCCTTTGGTCTCATTCGCGATGCCATTTTACAGCCATGATTGATTACAGTTAGGACACCCACCAGTCACCGCAGCTACCATTTTATGGTTTTACTTTATTTTCCCATATTTGCCACATTTTAATGTTTCCTAACTCTGTCCTAAGACAAATATAACCTGAATAAACCAAAACGTTTTTCAAATATTATTTAATATATTTAGGGAAACAAAAGTCATCAAACATAATAATTACAATAACATTACACTGTGACAGAGTAATTTAAACTTAATAAGGGTTTGCCACGGTGCCAAAAGGGTGCCACCTTTAGCAGCAATAATGGCAACCAAACCCTTATGATAACTTTCAATCCAATCAATCAGTCTTTTGCATCGTTGTGGAGGAATCTTGGCCAACTCTTACTTGGACTGTTTTCTAGCATGACCTGACCCCCACCAAAAAAGCATCTCAATGGAGGATTCAAGTCAGGACTTTGACTAGGCCAGTCCAGAACTTTTAATCTGTTTCTTTTCAGCCATTCAGTGGTGGATTTCCTAGTGTCTTGTGTCATTGTCTTGCTGCATAACCCAATTCCGTTCGAGCTTCAGCTCACAGACTGATGATCGGACATTCTCTTTCAGTATTTCGTGATAGACAGTGGAATTCATGGTTCCATCTAATATGGCAAGTGGCCCAGGTGAAACGGGTGAAATATCCCACACCTGTATGTTTCCAGCACTATGTATAACGATTTATGACATTCTTCTTCTGGAATTCTGTGTTACTTTTTCTCCAAATGTATCAGGATTGACACCTTGCAAAGTTCAGTTTTCCACTCATCCATCCAGAGAACATTATCCCAAAAGGCGTGGGGGTTGTCCATGTGTTTTTTTGCAAATGTCAGACAAGCGATTTCATTCTTTTTGGATACGTGAATTGCCCGGTGTGTTTCTTGCTGTGGAATCATGAATGCCACAACTGTTGCAAGTGAGGCTTGCAGTTCTTTGGGCTTGTGCTTGGCTTCATCCATGACTTCCTGGATGAAAATAAAGGAAAACAGCAAGGGGACAAATACATATGCATGTAACTGAATATGTTTACGTAACTACTGTATATTGCAAAGCCTGTGGACTTTGTTTGCAACATTGAAAAAAAATCGAACACACATCCTGACTGAATCATGGTGTGACAGGAAAGGTTATTGTGGGAATCCATTTCACATAGAAATCAACATCCATGAAGAGATGGAAACTACTGCCACACTCCACAGTGATATACCACGTGATGTATGGTTTGACTACTTTCACACCTTGCTGACATACAGTATCACTGAGTCAAAACCGCTGGGCTCAAGAAGCTCTGACACATGTAATGTAGACGCATAGTGTTCCTGCTGGTTTATTTTCTCTGACAATAAACAATGAGAAGAAAAGGTGAGAAGTACGGAGAAAAAGAAAGACAGAGTGGTGTGAAATACAGAGGATACAGATAGGTAAGAAAACAAGAAACAATCATTACACTAGCTTGCAGACTAGTGTGGAGAATAGCGGTGTAGAAGATAAAAAAGAGACTAATACAGCAGCCACACACACATAGAAAAAGTTGGAAATAAGACGAAAACGAGATAAAACATAGTTTTAAATGAAGCAGTGCAGTAGGCAATCAGGCAGAAAACCAAAAGGAAAGCGCAGCAGACGGATATCGTGACGGAGGGGAGATGCGAGAGGGGAGCGACAGATTGAACGACGAGGCGCATAACAAAGTGAGGCCCCAGTCACAGATGTGCAGGGGCTCTGGGCCCGCTGTTTCCTCCAGGGGTGAAAGGGCATCTCTAATCCCAGCAACATGTCTGGAGCCCAGCCACACAGTGTAAACACCCTCCACTCACTTCTCACAGTGAAACATCGACACATGCACACACACACAGACATAATCTCACACCCCTCCCCACACACACGAAAACATGCACATCGACAGAGGCATGCCTTAGGGGTGGGTAGGAAAATTCGGGGCTGTGCCATCTGTATTTAAATCAGGAACTCCACTGTGAAAGCTGCCCCACACACACTGGGGCTGCCAGACCTATTCAGGGTGGCTAGCTGGGGTGGGGTCATAGCATGACAGCCATAGCAAGCCGGTTAGCTTCCTAGCTACCTGTTTGCTACCACGTGTTGGAGCACAAAGGAAAGTTAGTAATAGACTATGAGGGACTATTAAGCAATTCCTGATTGGGTTGGAAGGTATCGATCATGTTCAATGCTTATTATGACAAAAGTGTGTGTTTGTAAAATAGACCTGCTCATGTCTAAGTCTCTCTGACATAAACCTGTGCTAAATGTAAGGGAGTTGGGCCACACAAACAGTCTGTTTAGTGTCTCCTAGTTTTCCACCGAAACGAAACGCAAAACTTAAAATTCTGTTCGGTCTTCTATGATACGCTTCTTTTTGGTTAAGATGGCCTCTGTATTCTAAATGAAAATCTCCTTTTTCAAAATGAGCAGTGCTGAAAACTCCTTGACCGTAAATGTGTTATATACTGAAACGTGCAATGAAATTTACAATGCAATGAAATGCATTCACTACGAAATGCATTTAGAGAAGTCCCTTTTCGTCCTTGCAAAGTGATATATGAAAAGCAGCATCATCATTGGGATTTAATCCTCTTCTCCTTTGCTTCATTGTGAGCTTGCAGTAAGAAAATAATGTTTTGTTAAGGCAAATTATGCAAACTGCATGAAGCTATAATACAGTCAAAACCATGAAATGCATTTCAATATTTGAAATGAACACTTACAAATGTTTACCATTGCACTTACTACCAATATATTCAAAGTTTTAACATGGCTGTCACTTGCATCTGGGCTTAGAGGATGTCCACTTGTCTGGAACAAGTAAAACTAGTCACAAGTCAAGGTCCATTCAGCAAGTCGAATCTGGACTTTACCTGCCAGACCAAAACAGTCAAAAATATGACTCAGAATACCACAGCATCAATTACCTAGAATAGAACTCAGTACATTCACCTTAAGACACATTTGTTTACCAATGGATATTGGTCACCGATAGAAAAGCAACAGCCGCCTGTGCCAAAGATGAGTTATTAACGTAGGCTGGGTAAACTGAGTATGTGAACTGCTGTCACAATGCAGTCTAATGATTTGTACCACCGCTCATAGTAAACAACAGTAAACATCATCTCCATCAACAGGGTTTTGAGCATTTTCGAAAGTGGTCGGGTATATGTTTTGCTCTGCTCTACCTCATTGTACTGTGATGGTGCGTACATCTCTCTCTCTCTCTCTCTCTCTCTCTCTCTCTGTCTGTCTTTCTCTCTGACACCCAAACGCACACAGATGATAAAGTAAACAATCAAAGCCCTCTCTAAAGCAGCTGTGTGAGTTGCTGTAGAGCGTGGGTAGTTTCTATAAAGGTCAGGTGTAATTTGTGCAGATGCGACGGTGCCTCAATTAGCTCCTGGCAATATTAATGAGTGGCGCTGTGTTGGCTCCAGCATCCGTGTGGAGCGACAGGCACACGGAGCACAGTCAGCAGCAGGACTCTGCACACACACACACACACACACACACACACACACTGACAGCTTCACACACACACACACACACACACACACACACACACACACACACACACACACACACACACACCGACAGCTTCACACGCACACACACACACTGAGGCCTAGCCAGGGCCCGAAGAGGCAGGCAATATGGCTCACAGACCACCCTAGTTTGAGAGACCTGGCCCCAATTAGTCGGGGACACTATGGATAAGGAAGCACTATGTACAATAACATCAGAAGATACTGTTAGAATGGCGATGATTTTTACATATATGATACACCATCATGCCATAGCATACCTGAGAGGGAGTAAGATTTACAGTATAAGCATAGAACCAACTGGAAAATGGAACGCGGCACAGAAATAACATGACTTACGGAGGCTAATCAACTTGTCAACTAAGATACGTGATTTATTATTTAAGCTGTTCAATTGCCTAGTCAAACAGTAGCCTTATTATTCTCCTGGCTACTTTGACACAACGCAACGATCACGTCAAATTGGCCTAATAGGCAATTAGTCAGTTAAAGTGAGCGAGCAGTGCACACCTTTTCGAAAAGGACCAGGTCTACATGAAAACCGAGCCCTGTGCTAAAGACAACACTTTATTTTTAATACCTGGAAGATGTAATATAATGGCCAAGCTGTATACTGACAGGTCCTTGCCATACTGTATTTCTAGAGTATCACATATTCTACAAGACCACCCTAGTATCAAAAATAACTAAACACATAAAATAGGCAATCCGTGTTATTTGCAGAGTCATGTCTTTGTTGAAAAGAGGCCAGTTATGTATACATAAAAGTGTGTAAAAAATTCTATTATCAACTAATTTTCTGAGACTGTTTCCCTGTAATTATGTTTTTTATGTAATGTCGGCGGAAAATACCGTAGATAATGTATAACACACAAAAAAATATGTGTTATGAATACTGTTGAAAGGTTATGACCTATGCATGCTATATAGTCCACCAAGTGAGATCATCTTGGGAGAGCAGACCGTCATCTTCCCCTGGAGTCAGTGCACTGTGTGAACAGGCTTAGAGGCGTCAGTGAGGGTCTTGATTATCATCCTAATCATGAATCACCCTCTTCATGGCACGTCGGCCATTAGCAGCATCGCTCTTTTTTCCCTCCGACAGGCAGGATGTTTTGGGAGAGGCCGCCCTGATAAGGACAACGTGTCCCCAAAGCCCAACAAGAGGCGAGACATGTCACTTGCCATCTGTCTCTCTCCGGACCGCATCGCTCCGTCCCCTCCCTTCACCCCCCCATCTCTCCCTTCTGCGACCCACACAGTTCGGCTTTCTGACCAGGCACAATGAATCATCCAGCCCCCCTCCCAGCCCTCTAGTCCCTGGAAGTCTTGGTCACCCACCTTACATCCCCCCCCCCCCCCCCCCCCTCTCCCTCTTGTCCCCTCTCTGCGGCGCTGGCATCCACCCAGGGTCCCTCCATTTCCTCCACATCTGATATGATCAGAAGAGAAAAGAGCTGAGAACATTCTTTTCCCATGATTCTTAAGTGGCACCCGGGGCACTGTTGGCTAGCTGACTGGCTGACTGGCTGGCTGGCTAACCCCTAAACACGGGGTCCGGAGCACATAACTCAGGCAGATAAGTCATTTGCCTCCATTTTATCATCTGAAATAAAGCCCCCTAATTGTATCGAGTTCCCGTTCAAAGTAAGCCTGCCCTCTTATTGGATTCCGAGTGCCTATCGACGGAATCAGCGGACGAGCCCATGTGCTGTGTTATTGTGTGGCTGTTCTCTGCGGGTGCCCTCGTCTCGTTCAGGGCTGCACTGTACTGCACTTCAGCCTCTCTCCATCTGTCGCCCACCTCCCTCCGTCTGACAGCTTTGTCTTACTCAGGGAGATTTTTGCACTAGACAGATTTACCGGTTAGCTGTGTTCCCATAACAACAGGATACTGTTAGCGTCAGGAGAAAATCTGAATCGTGCCGTCGACCAGGGGGGCTGAGCTACCAGGTCCTCTTCTCCCTCCTCTCATCCTCTCCTCTGCAGAGGAGCTCTCTTTTCTTTCTCTCTCTCCTCCTGTCTTCCATCTCTTTTCCTCCCCTGGTTGTTGACAGAAATTGAGAAGCCTTTGCATCTTTCTCCTCCTCCTTTGTTGCTCCGTCTGTCCTCTTTCACCCACTTCAGCACACGTCTGCGCGGGCAAACACACATACAACACACACTTACACACAGTCTCACATACACACTCGTTTTAAGCCTAAAGCCCGGCCTCAGGGGAATTACAGGCAGATACTTAAACGGAAGGCCTTCGGTCAGAAACAGTGCAGGATGTACAGGAGACACAGGGAGGAATACAGAGAGGCAGGAAAGACCGAGAGGGTAAAGGGAGGACAAAGACGTGGAGAATGGTGTGTGTGTGTGTGTGTGTGTGTGTGTGTGTGTGTGTGTGTGTGTGTGTGTGTGTGTGTGTGTGTGTGTGTGTGTGTGTGTGTGTGTATGATGAGGGTTGGGGTATGGCGGGTTTAGGGTGGCACAGGCCCAAGACATCAGGCTCGGTGACAGTGGGGACAGAAGAGGTGCCAGCCTGTGCCAGCAGTGGTGACTGAAAGTAACCTGGGCCCCATTCAGACTGGCCCTCTTTGGGACAGCGGGACTGTTTGCTCACACCGGGGGAGGGAGCCTGCTGTGTGTGTGTGTGTGTGTGTGTGTGTGTGTGTGTGTGTGTGTGTGTGTGTGTGTGTGTGTGTGTGTGTGTGTGTGTCTAGGATGGAGATGAGGCTCTGACTTCCTGGGCTGCAGTCCAGGTCTGGTCCATTAAGCTCAGATGTACACATACTAGAAAAGAGACGGGATTTGCACCCAGCACACCAAACAGCAACAGAAAGACTTTTAGATGTATCTCTAGAAGCTGCAGCGAGAAACGGTTCAACTATTTGTTTTCAAACTGGTTCATTTGGCAGGTAATGTGCTCCATTTTAAACATATGGTCTCCAACAGTAACACTGATATTTTCAATAAATTAAGTTAATGTTTACCTATGAAGCAGCTTTTTTTTTGTAGCATACTCATTTTAAAGCAGTCCCATAAAATACTGGTGAATAATAATTGCCTAAGTCTGGCATAATTGACGGACTAGGTCCAATTCGTGCAAAATTGTCTGGCACAAGACAGGCAATTTAAGGCAGGCTCCATCTACATCAAGCAGGCAGCAGTGTTTACGCCTGGCTTTGTTGTTGCTATGTTTGATTCCAGAACCAAACACCATTCCCGTGTCGTAGGCCTCGAGATTTGCATATCTCTACTACACTTACATCTGTCACATTAGGGAAACATTTGCTATTAAAGGGGGGAAGTAATCACTCATTTAGTGTGTTTTCGGAGCTAGCCGTCAGACAGCGTGCTGTGCAGACATTTGTGAAGGCCCTGATAGATTGTCCCTGCCACTGGCTTCTCCCCCGAGGAGCGGTTTGTTATCATCCCTTCAAACACTCGTCTTATTAGCGGGAAAAGTTACATGAAATGTAGTCATGAAAATGCAATGGAGTCGGGATCCCCAAGTCTGCCCCACTCCACTTCAATGTGCCAAAATATTCCCAGAGCCAATTAAGCCACTGTTAGATTCCCACTTCAAACCTAAGACTGGGACAGGTTTTTTTTGTTGTTGTTGTCGTTGTTTTTTTAAAGCGGGCTGTATACGATAATGATAATTTGAATATGTTCAGCAGAACAATAATTATATCTTTATGATCAAAAAGAATATGCACCGTGCTGTGTATGTTTGCGATGATACTTTTATGGTTTCATTGTTTTATTATTTGCACGTCTTAGTGATCAAAGCCTGTGCCACAGTGTGCGACGCGCACGCTCACAAAATGAAACAATGGCGTTTTCATGAGAAATGTTCCTAACACAATAAATCAAACACCTTTATGATTGTTCATTTCCCATGGCTAAATCTATGTTTACGTTTTTAACAGGATATTTAAGTCAAGTCTCCCATGCCAGGAAGTGCTTCCTGGTCACATGCCACTCACATGTCACAAAAGGCGTATAAATAGGTCCTATCTAATCTTGGGGGAAGCGGCGATGAACCCCCTCCCCTCCATGGGTCTGCCACTTCTCCCTGGACCACAGAAGGTGAACGGTAGGTAAACAGTCCCCTTTCACCATGAATAATTCAGGAGGAAAGTAAAAAGATGCCAGCAGCTGGATCCCTTTGACACACAGCGGAGATGTGGAGTCCCAGGTTACTGGGTCAGTGAGCCTAGAAAGGTGTTGTTGTCAGCTGTTTGAGAGGGAGACGTTATAGTGAAGGGTTTTTTAAGTGGACCTCATAGGAGTTTTGAGCGGCAGAGGAGCAATAGCAGGTGTTAATATTTTATGCAGGGTGGGGAAGGTTAGCGTATTGAGACAATGGCCAAACGGCTGAAAGCTGCAGCGCTGCATTTATGTCAGCCTGGAGTATTCTTAATGGGATACAAAACGTAATTGGTGGGCAGCAGAGGGAGACTCGTAAAGACAGCCATAAAAGTAATAATGGCTTTTGGTGAGGACACAAAAAAGGAGACCAAATCAATAACAGGAGGACGGAGTAAAGTATGGTCCCGTGTCTCATTGAACTTCAATGGGAGACACGAGCTGGGCTGGAAGGCAAGGGGAAGCTGGGCCAGTGTGGCCAGTGATCCTGGGACTGATCAGTCTGGGAAGCGATGGACGAGATGAGAGCACTACTGCCAAGATCACTGGATGTTCTTTTCCCAAACACCAACACATAATCTTAAAAATATAGATATTGTCAGAAATGATCATATGAGGTAAAAAAAATGGCGGAGCTATGTTTTAAAAAAATATATCTTAAAGTTCTCATAGCTCCTAGCATGCTTGACTTCTGTAGTTTTCGTTTTATGCCGCGTATGCCACACTTGAAATGTAGCACACATTCGTCTTAAGCCACCATTTCATATCGATGCAAGAAATTACAATCTGCCACCTGTTTCACTTAGCCAATCCCCAGATGTTCGTGAGATTCAGATTTAACTCTCTGACACCAGTCAGGTTTATTCATACTACATAAAAACATGGTGTTAACGCCGATGACAAATTCCCAATTATCACAAACTCAAAAACTGAGAAGAAGCAGAAAAGGTGTGGTAGTCTATTTAAGCTGTGAGACTTGCTTGTTATCTTGTTGCAATCCGTCAAGAAAGCAAAAGTGAAAATAGTTCAACTGAAGAAGTAATGATGTCTTAGGTAGAAACTTGAGAGCAGAAATATGCAGGTTTCTGACTTTATTGGACCGTAATGTGTATTTCATTGCTTAACTTGGCTACAGTCCATAAATGTTACTGATAACAACAAAAAATATCATCATATATTCAGCATCTTCATCATAAAGAATTTATCATGGATTGTGAGTCAAACCTGTGAATTCTAAATACGAATATTTTATTTGCTGAATGTTCCGTTGTTATGTGTGTGTGTTATATAACTCCCCGTGTCCGAGGCGCACACAATAGAATAATCTATTTTGGTGACTGACAGCCACAGCAGCACAGCCTTACTTCACTCAGAGGATTACCACCAAAGATTTAGCACATGAATGAAACAGCAAATCCACCCTTTTCAAATCCAGGGTCATCGTCATTGTCAATGAAAACCCGGAGCGATGCTCCTAATTAACATGACTGATCCCGGGTCAACAACCTTGAGACAATTACGCAGCGAACATTACACTTTGTCCATGTTTCCGCTTCCAATCGGTTTGCATGTGTAATGGGCTATTCCAACGAGAGGTTATCTTTCACTATACTGCAATGCATATTATTGGCAGGCATGCTTTCATAGCGTGAACCCGTCTCACAAATCCCGGGATAGGGCTCGACCTTTAAGTGCCATCCCGGATGAGCGACGGTCAAACCTCCGGCTCAGTTTGACTGCCAGTCAGGAGGGAAGGCTCATGGAGGAATAATGGCAGACGCTACATGCATTGGTAGAGCAGGTAACAGGATCTAAAGCAGATGACTTTCTCCACTTGTTTTACTCGTCACAAACATGTCCAGTATGGGTTCAGTTTTGACATCATTCTACTCCACGAGGTGAGCACAAACATTTTGTTCCCTCCGCGATGCAAAAATCCCAACTCATTCTCACTTGTAGAATTTTGTCCGGGCTCCAGCTTGATAAGAACTTCAAAGCTCCTCAAAATATTGCTTTTGGGGTAATGCAAGCCCCAGAGGACTGAGAACTAAAGCACTCTCAGCTTTGACTATATTCCTGTCATCCGCCACGACATTCCAAGACAGTGGCCCCCAGGAGAGAGGAAGAGAGGGACAAAGGGAGACAAAGAGATATCACTCCATGAAAAGGTTTTGCGTTTTATTTTTATTGTGGCCTGTCGAACAAGTGTCAGAGCAATGGCACATAACCTCATTTTGACGGCGCCGCGAGAGGGACTGTGTCTTGGCAGCTTTCGCGCGAAGGAAGTCACGGACTCCCCTGTCGTGCTCCTTCCGACGGGGGGAATCTCACAGATAGGGCACGAGGAGGCAGATGCCTCCACACTCGGATACCGAGGCGTGGCCGATCTACTTACAGGTATCGGTGAAAGCTTCGGAGACCCCCCCCCCCCCCCCCCCCCACGTGTAGCACACGTCCTATCAGTCGTCAACAGAGTCACATATCATCCTCCAACAGGAGGACTCTGGTGCAGAGAGACAAAGGACCAGGCAGTAATAAATCCCTCCCAGCGTGTTTGTCGCTCACACCAGACACCAGGCCTATCACTATGACGCGTTGAGGGAAAGCGGAACATAACCACCGATTACCATGGAATCCCTATTTTGTCCCAGTGCAATAGAGTAATGGTCCTTACTAAGATGATGACAGGATGTGCAAACCATATGTTTTAGTGGAAGTGTCTATCCCCTATATGTATGTAGGTCTGCAGCCTAAACGCAATACGATTCCGACGCCTGTGAAATGTCACCGAGTGCTGGTTTTCCCTTTCCTCTGATCCACGGCTGAAACGACAGAGGAACACACACAGATTGCGTGAGAGGCGTGTGCGTACAGTATGTGTGTGCGTGCCTGTGCGTGTGTGTGTGTGTGTACGTGTATCTATCCGCCTCGGAGAGACTTCACTGGATGAGAGGAAGAGCACGCCTGTTGGACAGCGAGAGATGGAGAAAGACGGAAAGAAAGAGGGGAAGAGAGAAAAAAAAAAGAAACGAGAGAGTGTGCTAGTGTCAGCGGGAGGGCGAGCGAGTTCAGAGAGGAGCGAGTGGGAGGTGTGAGGCTGCCGACCAATGGCGGAGCCGTCTCCCACTCATCTCCCGGTCGTCATGGAGTCAGCGTTCCGGCTAACCGAAAGCTCCAGCCACCATGTCTATTACCACAGGTCCCTCTTTGATTCTCCGCCGCTCTTTGAAGGGCCGCGGGGCCATTCACACACACACACACACACACGCACACACACGGGCTGCTAGCCGCCGTGTGCTTTACATGAGAGCCGGCTCTATTCAAGTGGACCTTCTCTGTGTGCTGACCGGGAACCTTTGAGCCCGCTGTCAAAGGAAGACGGCTTCCAAGCAAGTGCTCCCGTTGGTTCCTCCCATACACTCCATGGCATCGTTGGTAGCAGTGGTTGACATCCCAAAATAATGTCGGCGGCCATGTTTTAGTGCACGATCCCCTCTTATGGTGACTGCGGAGCTTCCTTGATGACGGCTCCGGGCTGTAGCCCACCTCCGCCTCTGACCGTGGCAGAGCGGAGGCACGGCACTAGTTTGGTGAACAAGTTTGTTGAAGTCACACCACTGGAGAAAAGATGGCTGAGGCCCACAGCCCTCCGTGAGATCACAGAAACAGATGGCCATGTCTCCCTCTGCCTACAAGGAGGATATTAATAATGTGTTCGAGAGAGGAACACAAAGAGCGGAGAGACAGGGAGTGTGAAGTTCTGAAGAAAATGTTGCACCCCTATCGAAATGTGTCAGCAGAAATAAAAAAAAGTTGGCGAGGGTAGGGAGGGACGGGGGGAGTGTAGTGAGGGGTGTTTCGTTCGGAAATAAAGTTATTCACGGGAAGGCGGGCTCTCGCGTGACCTTAGTGAAAGCCGAGCAGATTCGTCGCCATCTGCTCGCTGCTCCCGACGACGGGAGAAGAGGAGAGGGGATTTGAACGCAGCCAAAGGAGGGCAGACAGCGCGGTGACATCTCAATGAGACGCAGCGTGACCGTGTCTGTTCCCATTACTGCACGCCTCGCAATCGGGGAGCGCCCGCCAGTGAGTTCACACTGTGATGGGGGGACGGGCACGCGTTGGTGGGCACGTTAAGAGGAAGCGTTACCGTCGGTCTACTGAAGAGACCCAAGGAAGGTGGCTTACATGGAAGGCATGTTTGTCGCTGCGACAAAGTACAAACACCCTCTCTCTTACCGCCCCTTCAACGGGCTGCGTCTCATATCCAATAAGTGGACACTTGACTTACTCATACTCTACACTCTCTTCTCCGTACCCCCCCACCCCCAAGTAGAGTACTACAGAGGTCAGGATTGTAACTGAGCGCGGTTTGATGAGGAAACCAAAGCATCTTCATCAGCCCAAGCCCTTTGGTAGATTAATAGGGGGAACTTGTGTTTGGGCTGTACTTGACCCAGATAATGAGAGGCTTGTTTTGCGGTTTCCTTCGCAGTATCCGACTGTGAGGGCGCTCAGCGTAAGTGCCAAAAAATCCCATCACCGCCAAATGAAAATGGCTTATTAATTCCAATTATACTGATCATTGAACACTCAAATGAAAAATGAAGACGTTTTAACCTGACTAATTAGCCCCAGGAGTACAAATGCATATGGGTGTTTCTGTGTGTATGAGTATGTGTTTGTGTGTGTGTGTTTGATGCGGGTGTGTGTGTGTGTGTGTGTGTGTGTGAGAATGACATAGAAGCAATTCCTACATCAATTTCTGTCTTGGATACCAAAGGATGCTTCATGCAACGATAACTGAACATATTCTCTCCTACCAGCTAGTAGTCAGTTTACACACACACACAAACATTCAAACTCACACACACACACACACACACACACACACACACACACACACACACACACAAAGAAACGTATGTGCTTACAAAGACATATGCCCAGAGTCCGTATTAAAATAGACACGAGGTCATGTTCTATGCATATCTGTCCTGCAGTCTATTTGAGCCAGTAAGTGGATGCTTCATATCAGGTAGAAAAACACAATGGCAGCCTTGACTTTGGAGTTCACAGTGGAATAAAACGGTGATCTGATTACAGCAGCTAGCTGAGCAGCGGGCTAATCCTTTTTAGAGATTGTCGATTAGTCTCGGAATTACAGAAAGAAACAAAACATTCTAGCTTATCGTTTTCGCTCTCCTTCCATCTCTCGCTCACTTTCTTTCGGTCTCTAATTCCCTCTGGCTTTCTCCCTCTTTCCTTCTATTTCTCTGTCTCCCACTCACACGCACACAGCACACAGCACGCACACACACACACACACACACACACACACACACACACACACACACACACACACACACACACACACACACACACACACACACACACGCACACACACTTTCCCCTTGTTTCTTCTGTTTTCCTCTTCTACTTCTCATGATTTTTGGTGCATTTTGTTGTGAAGGCCTAAAACCCTGCCCTTTAATGTAACGCCACAACAGGAGTGTTCTCAGCAGTACCTTCTCCAAACATGTCCAGCAGAGCGCACACACACAAGCACAAACACTCACACACAAACACCCATGCAAGCACACACTCTCTGAGATGCCAGACGGAGAGGGTTGAGAGTGACCCTATCTGGGCTGTGGGAGGCCGGGCTCCACTGCACCCCAGACGTTCCTATCAGTGTCTCTGATCGCCGCTAAGCTGGGCCACCGAGGGACCGCACAGAGAGACGCCACAGAGCCCCGATTCACCACTCTCACACTTCCAGGGAACAGAGGAACTGCTACCGAGGGAGACAGAGAGGGGCACAGTGTGAGGCGTTTATTTGGTTTTCAGGGTGGGGGTGGAGGGAGGGGGGGTGTTCCATAAAGTTGGGACTTCTAAACGGCCTCGCCACCAAAAACATACACACACAGAGGCACATACATGTGCCGCGCCACAAACACCCTCAACATCTGCAGTTAATGTGCGGAGTGAGTCCCGTTTGAAGTGTCTGAACTCCACCGAACAGTTAAACGGTGACAGCCCGGAGCCGTTAAAAGGATTTAAGACAAGCTACTCTTTCCTCGTACCCGCGGAGTTTTGTATTGTTCAAAGCACGTCACGGGATCAATCGTTAACGCTCGTGTTACCTCATCGTTGCCACGCAAACACCCTCGTTTGTTGTGACTTTCTGCAACAACGACTCGTCTATTGGGTCTCCGCACAACCCTCGCCCACTGGTCCCGGGTGAACAGAGGATGAATCCCAACTGAAGCTGGACGAAGGATTGAACAACGCGTGATGTTCGTCTTTGCCACTATAATCCTCATGATGACTGTGTTGTTCTTTCTCTCTGAACCGTAAGCCTCCTAATTTGGGGGTGGGGGAAGTCAGTGTGGGATGTTGCAGTACAACACTAAAATCCAGAACAAAGAGACAGGAAGGAGGGTTCGCTGCCATAAAGAGGAGAAACGTGTTCACGTAGGAAATAGGTGCGAAAGAAAAGAAAAACATAGAAAAAGGAATCACAGTGGATGTTTGTGCGTGTCTATGTATTTGTGTGTGTGCGTGTGTGTGTGTGTGCGTGTGTGTGTGTGGTAGGGGGCTTCGTAATTCACTTGTCACTTGCGGAGATTTCACCAATGTGACTGCCGCGCCGAGCCAAGGCTAAATCCATTTATTGGGGTAATAGCTGCTCTTATCCGGCTGCTCTGACACCCTGTACATCCCGACGCCTAAGCTCACTGTGCACACGGCCGACAGGCACTGGGACTGCCAGATGCGTGGCGTTCTCTAGGACTTCTTTGCACGGCATGGCCAGGCCCGTTCACTCTTAACAGGCCTAGTATCCAAACACTGTGTTGGTTTGAAGGCCTAAAAGGAGTTCCGTGTAGGGGAAACCCATTAAGCTGAAGTGCCACAACACGGAAACTTGCTCCCTGCGTGTCTGTGTATTTGTATGACGGCCCGTCATATAAGCTACAATCATAGGAGTGTAATGGCTTGTGGCCCATTCTAAATGTCCATACGTTCCTCGGTCACACATCTCTGCCTCTCAAACAGCGGCGTCGCCTGTTGCACCTACGGGGTTCTCATTACGAACGCAATGAGAACAACAGCCTCTTTAGTGAAGGTGGCCTTCCAGACGGTTTCAACAGGGAGCCACACTCTCAAGGGGGATCGTAAAAGCTGCAGGAGATTGTTTACCAAATATTGACACTCGCCAAATTAATAATTCAGCCTTAATTGACTTTAGTATGAATAATGAATGACGGGTGGCGGGGGGGGGGGGTGGGGGGTGGATGGATGGATGCCGAAACGGTGACTTCTCCCTGCTTTGACGGACAACGCAAACTCCAAAGTGACTCGGGGATAGAGTCGGGACGTTAAAAGAGGATATGAACGGACAGGCAGCACGTAGGCTTCGTCAACTCACTCCCCTCTCCCTCTGCCCCGCCATCTTTCTTCTCAGTCTAGGCATCCCATGTCTTCCCCCGGCACAGTGATGCCATTCAGGGGCAGGAAAGACGAGAGGGGCTGCTTTATCGAGCGTACTGGAGAAGGGCGTGTTACCTTAGCTCTCTCGCTCCGAGTCACCGGCCACAATGGGGTTCCCACACAGGAGGCATCAGGTCGGAGGCACAGCCTCGGCTTTCACCATTCATCACCGCCTCTGATAAGGAGGGGGAGAGAAAGAGGGAGAGCGAGAGAGAGAGAGAGAGAGAGAGAGAGAGAGAGAGATAGAAAGAGAAAGAGGTGGATTGAGAGAAAAGGAGAGAAAAAGAAAGCAGAGAGCAATGGGAAAATCGGAAAAAAAAAGTGGTAAACGGACCGAACGAAAAGAAAGCGGCAATCGAGGAGAGAGACAAAAGGGTTACAAAAATCTGAGAGAGGAAAGAAAAGGAACGAGAAATTGACGGTAATTTCCAAGAAGAGGGGGAACGAGAAACCAGCCCGTTTAGAGGTGGAGAAAAGGTTTGTAGGTAGAGAGAGAGAGAGAGAGAGAAAAAAAAGGCGGCGAGAAACCGGAGGAGGTGGAGGCGGCCGAGGAGGAGGAGGAGAAAGAGGAAGCAGCGGGAGTGTGAAGGTAGGGTGCACTCCTTTCTCCTCTCTCTCAGAGAGCCTAGCCTCCCCCGTGGCCCTCCCTCCGACCCTGAGTCAATGTGACACGCAGCGGGAACACGCTCCGGCTACGGGAGACCTTTTAGCAGGCGCCACACACACACACACACACACACACACACACACACACACACAGAAACAGGGTCGCAGGGACACAACTGCAACGTGACAAAAGATATTTCCACCGACAACGAAGTGCACACACATACACACACACAAATACACACTTGACCCAGACCTGGACACATGCATCGCCCACAACGACGTTCCCCCTTTCCACACACTAGCGCTGGTCTCCCAGAGTCCAGCCAAGCAGGCCTGATAAGAGTGGATTAGGGCCGACAATGGACGCCTTTATTCCCCGTGGAATGTGCCTTTCTGGAGAGGAGCCTCCCCACCCCAGTAAAACCTTCCATTCACACTTTTTAAAAACAATATCATCAATCAAAAGGGCCGCGCTGCCTGTCAGGGCCAGGAACGGCCCACTTAGCTGTCACATGGGCGTGATTATTGTGTTCATCATGGGGAGATTGCAGGTTATGACAGAGAGCTCTTCATAATGTGTCTATTGTCTCGGCGAGAGCAAAAGCGGCTATCGATTTAACAATACCACCATGCAGAGTGAGGTGGGAAGCTGCCCCCCCCCCCCCCCCCCCCCTCTTATTGGCATTCAAATTAAAAAGATATTAACAGGAAACATTTCTAGACAAGACTATGGGAGAAACAACTGTACGACGGGACCGTGCCATCGATCACCGAAGCCAATTTGGGATGACACAGTGATACATTCATGTCCTGCAGTACCTCAGGGGGGTATAAATGCTGTGTTTCTGTTAATGAAATAGTATTTTCAAATTACTCCATCGTAAAAAAAACAATATTTCTCCAAAGCGTCCGAGTTGCCTTTTAATTGAAATAGTGGCGCTTCGAAGTAACTTCTAATGGAAAGTATCTGATGCAGTTTGCTAAGAAATTACCAGTAGACTCAAAGTGTTAAACTCTGCCTTGTTTCTTCCTGGAACCCTCTCTTGTACCCATTTGAATATGTCACAGAGAATCAGAGGGCCCATTCTTTACCACAGTAACATCTGCTCGTGTTCTGAAATAACACCTCAAATGTACAACCATCTGGAGCTGCGTTCAAAGTTAAAACGCTGTGTGGTCAAAGTGGCAACACGAAAAAAACAAACAAACAGTATTTGAATCCCGAAACTGTCGACTGGAAGTGGGGAATGGTCATTAAAAAAAAAGGATTCGCTTCAATTGTTTTCCCAAAGCCCGTCTGGCCTACCCACAAGCCATTCTGTCTCAACGACTTTACTTCCTTATTCTCTAAGGGGATGACTCACAAAGGGAGGGGAACATCAGCAAATCAGATCACCATGGGGCATTTTGGGCCCAAACAGTAGTACGGGCTGCTGGGAGGGGGGTCCGGCCATGGTCGTTTATCAAAGTGTATTAAGGAATGTTAGAGCAGCGGAGTCATCCAGACCAAGTATCAATGTGACTGGCTCACACATACACACACACCCGCACAGACTTACTCAAAGACACCTGCAAAAACACACTTTTACCCTCACACACCATCCTCCTCACACACACACACACACACACACACACACAGACATTAAAATGGACCTGAGCTGTGATAAATGAGTTCATATGGGACTGGCTGAGCCTAAGAGTGTATGGGAGTGCACTGGCCCTGTTGTGCGCGTTTCCCTGCCAGTGTGTAGCCAGCAGCAGGACATCCCTGGGCCAGATGTGTGTGATTTATGGAGAGGCAGAAGCCGCGCTGGAGAGGCCTCCGATGTGTTGGACATTATTAGCCACAGATGGGGCGTTGTTCACACCCAACAGCGCTCTCCGACGCCGCCCTCAACCCTTTTCATCCCTTCCCCGCCCACGCTGCCTCTGCGTTGTGTGCGAGCGAGCCGTTTTCGAGGGGCTCAAAGTGGGGACGGGGATGGGACGGGGGGACGGGAGGGTCACCCGGCGTTGACCTGGCTGGGGGTTTTGTAGCTGCGGCTCCCTGGGAAGACAGGCTGGTGCCATATGGCTCCTCTTTAACAGGGCGGCGGGCACGCCGATACCAGGAGACTATCAATGCCCCACCCGCCGGGAACTCTGACCCGGTGAGCTTCATATACTCAGGGAGACATAATAGAGCATTGTGCGGCCCTCCGCTGAAAAAGGAGGGTGAAGGATATTCATGGCCGCCGTGGCAGGCGCTAATCCCGCGCTCCCGAAAGCCTCCCCTCTCCCTGCGCCCCCCCGGTCTCCAGGAGTGTTACCCCGCCGTCCGTTCCCAGGGTGGCCCGGGAGGCGGTACGTCGTCACTCACACAGTCTGTCACGGAGACGTCCCAGGCTCGCTGCCCCCGGCGGGCAGGGGAAGGCTGGTGAAGGCGTCTCTGTCCATACATCCACCTGCCTGTCACTCTTGTCCTCCATTCGGGGGTCAACGGCCCTCTGGCTGTCAGGACCTGAGAGGGCTGCCTTGCAGCGGAGCGAGCGACTCGGGGTCCTAAAGGGAGCGCCGGCAGAAGGATAGACACGGGTATAGAAACAGAGAAGGCTAATGCATACAGACACGCACAGTATGCCATAGAGAGGGAGCCCGAGTCAAATAAAGAGAGCATAGTCCATCACAGAGGAGGGATAAAGAGAGTGCGTGTAGGCGTCTGAATGGACAGAGAGAGAGACAGATGAGGGCCCGGCCCATGCTGACAGTTGTAATTGGAATCTAAATAGCTTTGAGTGACATTGACTGGCAGCAGCTTAAGCTGTCTGGGTGATGCCCCCCCCCTCCCCTCCCTTCCCGGTCCCCCTGCCTCCCAGAGACTGAGCGCTTTCCTTTTCCCAAAATAAAAGGCCTCCTCCGGGCTGCGACGCCGCTGCTCCCTGCCTCCCTCATCACCCGCTCGTTTGCATGGGATTCCAAACACCGAAGCCGCGCTTCCATCCCGACCTGTGAAATGCGTCTGGAGCCAGATTTAAGGGGGGAGGTGAAGGTGCGGATGTGCAGGGTGCTTGTTACGCCAAAGAGAGAGAGAGGGGGGCGTTGCGCAACTCCACTTTCCCCACGGACCGGAGTTCACGTTGACCTGTGTGGTCTGGCTCTTCCCTAGTGCCCGTATCAGCTTTTCCAAAAATTGTTGGAAACCATGCCTCGCGTTTGAATTGGACGTAGACAACAAACAAAGCTTTGGAACTAGTCAGTCGGCAGGCTAGCGGCGGCGCGACGCGCCAGCCTTGCGTCGGAGCGGTAATGGAGTAGCACTGTTGTCTCGGTGGAAGGAGGAGGCGCACTCAGTCGACACTAATTAGCCGGGGGAGCTGACGAGGAGGCGCGGACGCCGGTAAATGGAGGGTGCGAAGGGAGCCGTGTCACTTTGAAAATGGCAATCCTCATCTCGCCATTATTGCTCCTTCCTCTCGTTTCCTCGCCCGCTCCTGCTCTTGGTTTTCCCTCGTTTGCAGTGTGCACGGAGGGTCTCAACGTGTGTGCAGCCGTGGGGCTGTGAACGCCGGTGAGAGGCACAGGAGGGAGAATAACAGCCACAAGTGCTGACGTCTTTAGCCTGAAACGACATCTTTTTTTCCCCGTGCAGAGTAAGTGGTCACTGCATTAGTGACTACAACATCCATTAGCTGATAGCGAACATGCCATTTTCCCCGATGCCTCATACAGATTTCTGGTTAGTGCGGACGTTTTAAAGGGAAACGTATGAACCTGTTCCGAGTATTTTATGGGATCAGACTACCCCGACAAACTTCTATGTCCAGCAACGTTCAGCTCTACACCGTGTGCTGTTCAATTATGGATTTGGCTACTCCTTGTGACATTTTCTGCACTTCTTTCCACCCCCACCCCCCATTCCACCCCACTCCCACACCCCCATCACCCTGAATGCAGGAGTACGGGCTTTATACTGTAATAACCGTTATTAACATGCCAGTCCCATTGTTGGTTATTTGGATCCAATTGCCATGGCAACTAAATCACCTAAGCTGGTTGGAGGAGGCAGTTCTCCAGACCTTGAAGCAGCTCCACTTTAATCTGAGTGGAAGAAAGGGAGAGAAAGGGAGGGCCAGGGAGAGAGATGAGAGAGAGAGAGAGAGAGAGAGAGAGAGAGAGAGAGAGAGAGAGAGAGAGAGAGAGAGAGAGAGAGAGAGAGAGGGAGAGCAAGAGAGGGAGAAAGAGAGGAGGGTGGGAGAAGAAAGGCATGGGAAAACATCTGGCCAGCAACAATTTTTGACCATGCCTGAACTCACCATGAAGGCCTGAGTACAACGAGTCCCCCCCCCCCCCCCCCGCCTTCAATCCTGCTGCCGTTGTTCCAGCCCTGCTGTGCTAGGTGGAGTAGGCCAAATACTCAGACCCTGCTGTAAGCACCACGAGAGGCAAGTCGCATGCACCTACACTCACACACACACACACACACAATGACGACTAGCGCTCTCGAACACTCCCCCCTGCAGATAGATGGCTAGAATTTCAAAGGCTGAATCCCCGTCCAAAGCCTCACTGGGACTCACACACACCTCCATCGCTCCTCTCCCACCACTCCCATTTGACGGCTGTATTTATACACCGGCATCGATTCAGCACAGACCAGGGGAAACGGGAAGATAGAGGAGAGGGGAAGCGGAGAAGAAAATCGAATACAAGAGAGAGCAGGGGAGATGGAGAGAGAGGGGGGCGGGGGGGGGGGGGGGAGGGGAGGCACAGCGTTGCCATCTATTTTGATGACTGAGGACTTTGCGGCGTTAGCCAAAGCAGGTTGTCGGAGGAGGCAGGCAGGCAAGACGGATGAATAGAGGCAGGACGGCGTTTCCCTTTATCTTCTGCTTTGGCTCAGCCTGGCAGCCAAAACAGCAGCCCAGTCCTACTCCAGCTTCACCACAAAAGACACAAAGGAAACACACACACACACACACACACACACACACACACACACACATCTACACGTATACCTAAGTCACAGAAACACTGATACGTAAACAAACACTGTACCACAAAATTGTCTTTCCTAATAACACATACTATTCATATTTAACAAGTTCAAAATTCAAGACAATGTAATCCTTATAATAGCTCTTTCTGCATTTCTATAATGACATATTTAGCTTCCATTTGACCTGGAGTCCACACACCAGTCCAGGTACAGCAGCCAGATATATAGAGGATGTGTCTGCAACGCTAGTCAGCATTTGTTTTTGGCTGTGTCTCCTATTATGTTGCATGAAAGCTATTTAGGAACAGGGCTGAAAGCTGATAATGAGGCGTTACCATCCATTATCTCTGATGGTGTCCACAACGCCACTAAAAGGCAGCCAAGGTGAAATCCCGGGAAGATATGGGTCCAAACAAAAGAAAGCTGCCAAACATGGCATTATCAAAAGGCTACTCTGTCTGTTTTGTTTTAGGTTGGTTTTTTTAGGTTGGTTTTTTGTTAACTAATTGTATGTGTACCACTGTGTCAATTTGTGTCTGTGTGTGTTTGTGTCTGTGTGGGAGTTTGCGTTTCGTGTGCCTGTCGGTGCCAAGGAGTCAGATGGGCCACAGGATGTGGTGAATAAATCATGAGATTGCTGATCACTCCAAGTAGAACATTTATTCTGCAACAGCAGAACGCTGTACAATTCCAAAACACCCTATCTGCTCAGAGCATCTACCAATGCCTTCTCTCACTAAATAAGTTTTCACCTCAATTCAGAGGGAGGAAAAACAGTCTGCCTTCTGGAGTAGTTGGCCAAATCAGTTGTCTGGTTGTTTTCACACGTTTAGGTAGCGGGTAATAAAACAAAATCCATGAAGAATCACTCTTGGTCATGTTCATATCTTCCTAATATAATTTTTAGTAGCCTTAGGTAATACAAAAAATAAAGATGGAGGCTTGGCACGGTTAAATGTAAAAGACAATGTACATCAAAGAGATTTCTGACAATCGATATTGTAAAGATTGTGCTTTTTTCACTTTTCATTCAACTTGGTATCGTTTCCGCCAATCTCTGTTGCTTTGTTTGTTAAACTGTACCACCATAATATTTGGCTGAGCTGACCATAGATTTGGCAGGACATGGTTTTACACCTCCTCTTGTTTTGCTGTAGCCCAGGTTGGAGTGGGAGGCGACCTCTCTGCTATGTTTAGAGATTGGACTTTGCAGTCTGGGCTGTGCCAGGCTAAGTGCTCCCTGATTTAGAGACAGCTGTCTCAAAGAGTAGGGAATAGTATTAAGCTAACATCCAGCTTTAATGTTTTAATGTTATTGAGGCAATAAATACAATGAAGTGGCCCATTTCCTGTTGGCACAGCTAAAAGCTTGTGTTTATACCATTCGAACCATGCTGGCCCCGGATATTGTCAAAGTAATTGTCGAGGCTTCCAAATTAGCGCAATGTGCATTCCGCCATCCCCTGTATTCAGTATATATCTTTGGAAATTGCATTAATATTATTAGGATGTTCCTCATAGATCATAGCGGTGTACACACCCAAAGCAAGGATCTGGCTAGCAGGGGGAATAAAACCGTGGTTCCAGATAATGGATTGTATTTGAGAGCAACTAACCATCAACGTGAAGTCTGTTTCTCATTGATGACTGGTGCAGGACCAAAACAAAAGCACTTTGAGAACTAAATGTAATTATTGGAAAGACCTTTTCTTTTCATGTGCAAATGTGTTGATTGAAACATGAAACAAACAGTAGGACCACATTTCACAGATACAAGGTCGAACAAGGGCATGTAAATTTGCCAGCGGAGAGCAATTAGGTGGAACACAGTGCTAATTCCATCCCTCTCGTCCTTTGGGATATGATAATGTACTCTGCGGAGCGGCATTACATGGGTACGCACGGCACGTTTATCCTTTCAAGTGACTTTTAATTATTCATTTCATATATTTTTACCATGTCCAACTGGGAGTCTATCCAATCACTACCTCCCTGTAGTCCCGGTCTCTGCGATGCATGCGGAGCCGCCATTAGTGCGAGACAACTGCGGAAACACAAAGAAGTCAACATAATGTGTGCGAAACATAAAGTATGCATGGCCTACTTGAGATTGTATGTGCATAGTCTCTTTCAGACGTCTCAGTGGATGAGCGATAAACTCCAGATGGCTGTGAAATATTGCATGTGCTTTGTCACAAAAGGAGCCACTATTCCTTGAGCTATTATCTGGTATCATTTTTTTGCACTGCCTAAAATATGTTTGTGTCAGGGAGCTTACAATAACACATCTCAGGGTGTATTGATGTAGTCAGGCCAAAACACAGCATCCTCGTCTTTGGGGACACCATAAATCATAAGAGATTACCATTATTTGGAAGTGTGGTTATGTGTGTGTGTGTGTGTGTGTGTGTGTTTGTGTAAGTATGTTAGGTAGGTGTGTTTGCGATTGTGACCACCCACTCAGTCTGGATAATATATGGGCAGGCCGTGGCTGTCACTCAGGGTTGATTCAGCACAAAAAAGTCCCTGTGATGAAAAGATTAAAAGAGGAGGCACGTCTTCAACCTCCATGACATGACCTTGTCCGACAAATAGTTATGATGATGGAGCTCAGCAAAGCAGACCATAACAGAGGCCCCGCAAATCAGCTGGTGATGAAAACCATACAGACGCAAAGTGCTTTTCAAATCCAAGGCCAGGGGTCTGAATACCCCGGCTAATATAATTAAAGCAGGTTCACACAGGCCTGGGCCATGGGTCAGCCTCCTAGCCCGAGGAGAGACTCTAATCCTGGGCTAAAAGAAGACCTTGGCTCCCTCCTCAGACTCCCATCAGACCGTCACCTATGTGCGAGGGGGTGAGGGGACTTTGTTCGGGGAGAGTAATTTGGGGCATAATGTATTCGGTGTCGGCCCCGGAAGAGGGAGACGTAACTTGCCGAGCCAGGGGTCTTCCAGGATCAGGACCAAGTGGCTGACCTTTGCCCTGGCAGATTAGTCCCTGGAGCTGCGGGAGTCTCACGGGCGCTTAGAGGGGCCATGGTCGGGGTACAGCACAGGGATTACTGGAAAGGCAGGATGGTGGAAACTCCCAACATTCCACAGAGGTGATAGAGCCACAAACAAAGACCATGGTGGAAAACAAACACGTTTTGTCACTAAGGTTCATAACATGCTATGGCTTGTGCCACACTCAAAATGATCCTTTTCGAATGAAAAGTTTGAATGGGTTAATCAAATTAATAGCTTTTGGAAGACAGACAATACTGGAAGACAGCCTTTATTTGCATAGGTAGCAGCAGTGCAAAATTGATCAAATCCAGTGTCGTGTTTGGCTCCAGTGACTCCTCCGGACCACACTTATTCCTATTCCAGCCACCTGGAGCCTTGGTCACCAGGGTAAGGTGGTCATCAGGTAGGAGAGGCCCCATGTGATGCCAGGCCCGGGTGTCGACGCAGGGGGCCCACAAAGGGACAGCTTTCCCGAGGCCACCTCAGGGAGCAGCCGGATCCCACACGCATCCCAATGGAACAAAGGGCTGACATCAAAGAGCCGTTTATACAGCCACCCTCTGCAAAGGGCAAAGTGAGCGAGAAAAACTAATGATGGCTGAAGGGAAGGGGGAGAGAAAAATGGCGCTGAATTAACCGTCTTTAAAGCGGGTCCCGCAGAAACAATGGGGGGTTACCTCCTGGATGGCCTGAAACATTACAGAGAGGAGTGTGCGGATGTATGATGCACACACACACACGCACACGCACACGCACGTACGCGCGCGCGTGATGCTCTCTCCCCCACATGGTTAGATCAATCAGCGTACACTGGGACACCCTCAAACAGTGAATGTCAGCTGGATTAGAAATCGATCAGTACGTGGGGAGAAGTTCTACAAGCGTATTTTTCTCCCAGCTGTGTTCGTGCACTGGAATCTCCTCCGCCCTAATATCCTGATTATATGCACTTACGACGCCATTGATCACCTCTTTACCTGCAAGGGAACTCAAGTGAAGGGAGTAGATCATTTATAGTCCGATGGATAAATTCACATTGAAGGCCTTGCATGCAAAGTAGTTTAATGGGTAAAGAACAAATACAATATGTAAAATGTAAGGGTAGGTGTAACGCAATAAAACTAGCAGAAAACTAGCTAAGAATTGGGAGCGATGTGGACCACGGAATATACTTTGACTTTAACAGAAAAAACGGGGCACTTTGTTGGAGAGGGAACTAGAGAATATTAGGCAAGAGTAAAGTGAGTCCATTTAAATTAAGATAAAATGGCAAGCCCTGTTCATATTGCTGAAGTAGTTGGCAGGTGCCCACTCGCAATCAGTACAATTACAACCTGTCTTATTTCTTCTCTTGAATCTGTCATTCAAAGTCACAGTATTAATTACAACTATTGAATGTCCTACCTTTATACAGTAAATGAATCAGATGGCAAACGTATTATTTTATCCTTTCTCTTTTATTAGATTATTTTATAGTTTAGAGAGAACCATTGCTTGTTTTCTCTAAATAACTTACCAAGCTTGCCAAAGCCTTTTGAAATTATTTATTGTTCTTTTAACAGTTAAACAATCCATTATCCAAAATAGGATGTTTGGACTATTCTTATAACAAACCCTGTTTATTTGTGAAAGGCTTTCACTTGAAGAATAAACAATTGGACGCCAATGCATATCCACATTTGAAACTGAATAACAAAGCCTTGTAAAAACAGTTTTCTCAAACTTCAAAAGGTAAAAGCCCCATAGCCTATATTTCAACAATTTTAAACCCAAAACAATAAAAGTAAAAATGTTTTTTTTACTTTTCGGTTGTTAAAGTATACTAGCTCAGTTCTCGCAAAAGTTTTTACCCACAATGCCTTTAACATTCCGAGTGCATGAGCAAAGTGAAAAGAATATGGATGCACTATTTCCTAGATTCATTTCCTGGTTCAGGATTAGTATGAAAGAGGAGAGAAACAGTGCAGAGACGTGATAGACAAGACTGTCTGACACGGACAGAAAGAGTGAGAGAGAGGACAGAGGGAAACAACAGATCGAGAGGGAGAGAATGAGGTGCACAACAAGACAGAGCGAGAGAGAGAGTGCCACGAAGAGAGAGAGAACAAGAGAAAAAAGAGGAAAGGGCAAATGCAGGGCCATTTCATCTCATCTCCCATGTAATCCCTTGGAACGCGAAGTTGTAAGAAGAGCCCTGGCAGGAAATGACAGCAGATAAAGCCAGCCCACCGCCATTCCTTTGCCCATCACGACGTGATCCTCCAACACCGCACGGATAGGAGGAGAAGAAGCCACCGTTATTACAGCCTACTCAGAAATAGACGTCTCGTATCATCCCGATCACCACCTACAGGAAAACGGCTGACATAGCTGTCCTATGGCAATTGGAGCTGCTGGACCCATACAGTGCGTGAGTCATGGTTGTACTGTAGATACTTACGTCGGAAGTACACACTCACACACACACACACACACACACACACACACACAACACTGTCTGAGCTGCATGTTATTAATCCGTAGCCATATATAATCTTTTGTCTTCATGCACGAATATTTGTGTGGCTGGTTACATATACAGTTGGCTTAAGCATATTGTAAGGTCAAGCGGATGGACTGACACCGTCAGTAGTCAGAGTAACCTGTTCTGATGGCTACTTGCTTTTGAAACTTGGCACGCACATACTGTATAAGAATAGTTGCAGTCGCAAGTCATTTATCAAAGGGGAGACGTTTGACAGCTTAGACATAGAAATAAAAGCTTTTTTTCTCAGAAACACGGCAGATATCAGCCATTTGACCTTAATGTTAGTCTCAGCCAAGTCAAAGAAGGAAAAAAAGTAAGACAGGCCAAGTGGTGCTCATTTTTCCCTGCTGTAGCCTTTTGTTTTGCTGGCGATATGACTGTGAAGGCCTTGATCGTTTCTGAAGGAGAGTGAGGAGGAATTTCTCTGAGGAGAACAAGAGCTGCTGCAAACTGACAATGGAGAGGCAGAGAAAAAAGAGAAAATAAGAAAAGAAAAGTTGAAGTAGCGTTGCCCTGAATGGATGACAAGGAACTATCTTCTGGCTTTTGTCTTTATTTTTTAAGGGGAAAATACAAAAACCCAACTCCCTTAGCATTCATATGGTATACTTTTCAGTTTTAACTTTGCCCAACTGCTGACGTTCAGCCACTAATTTTATGCAAGTGGAAAGGAACCTAATACATGGAGAATTTATGGACATTAGCATAATTTTGACAACTAGGAATAACCTAAAATACATTTGAAAGTCACATTAAACAGTAGAAAAACACAAGAGTATTTAAACACTTTAATGTTGTAAAATCTTCAACTCGATATTGATTCATTTACAGAGTTAAACACTTCGGTTAATCCAAAGAAATCCTGGTCTAAACTGTGCTCGTATTGGGTTGTTCGGGGCATCATTCTAGTCTAATCTTCTCACTCGGAGCCCCCCGGCTGCAGTGAAACGTGGTGGTCCTCATCCGCTGCGGACAGAGAAAACAAACAGTCATGTTGGATTGTCCTCAACCGTGCTGGTACACAGAGAGAGGTCTTTGAAGGCAGCTGGGGCAAAGGAAGGATCGGTGACGGAAAGCCACACATAAAAACCAAACACACCAAAAAGTTTGTTTAAAAGACTCTTTCGGTAAATAAATAAATCCATGAATATCTATGAAAGAAATCGGCCCGATAACCACAGAAGTCTAAAGCAGAGCAGTAACTCAGGTTCAGCGTTCCTACACTATGAAGAACATGTCAGACCATAAAAGAGAAACATGGCTCCTTTTTCCCACCTTTATTTACCTCACACACTTCCAGCCACTGTAGACTATAGAGGGGGATACATTTGGCAATGGAGCCTCAACATTTCAGGGTGCAGAGCTAAACTACTGAACCAAGCAATGCGAAAGGACAGCTGACGTGTGGTAAACCACAAACACACTCGCGCACACACACACATTAAGAAATACATTACCTAACACGCACGAAAAGACACACAGGCACACGCACAAAGACACAGAGCCCCATTCCACATTCCTCATGTCTTCTTGCTCTCTGAGAACACAGCACAGACGGTCTGAGGATCGATGGTGGCGTCTGTCAGTGCGGCGGGAGGCTTAGCGTGCTCTGCGGTGTGTGTCCGAGGTTGGCCGGGCCACTGCACCGTGTGTTTTCCCTGCTTATCTGCGTCGGGGGGCCAGGTCAGAGGAGGTCAGTGCTCTTATTTGCCATGCTGATAGACTGGATGATGAGAAAAGCCCTGTGACAGAAGACACCCCCCCCCCCCCGCACGCAACGCTCTGTAGCGTCCCCCACGCATTTCTCTTCACCTCCATAGCGTTTAATTCCCCTTCCCTTCTCCCTGTTTTTGTCCCTCATTGGTTCCATCTTTTGTCCGCTGAGGGGTTTTGCTTTTCCGTGCCACTGTTCGGTCCGTGCTTTTCCGGGATCCGCCAGGAAGGTATCTTTATTTCACAGTTGATTTTTCCTTTCCTTTCGTTCTCACCTCTTACTTACCTCCGCCCCCGGCACCACCCCGTTACCCCACCGCCCCAGACCCTCTCCCTCTCTGGACCACTGATGGGTGCCATGGATTCAGTGGATATCCAATCGGGGGCCCCGAGTCGGACAAACAGCATTCCTTCCATCCCTGTGGTCCACCTTGGAGCTGTTTGGACCAGGGGGAGGGCTAATCCTGCAAGGCGACTGGCTCCGCTTCAGCCCATATCAAACAACGCCGGGCTCTTTACACCCTCCATTTACCTCCCCCTTCACCACCGCAGCACCAACCCTCCGTCTCATTTACCCACAATCCATGTGAGATATTGTTGCTAATCCGTTCACCTATAACTTTGGTCAAGGTCAGTTGTTTAGGACTTGTCAATAAACATTTGAAAGTGCAAACAAATTAAGGGGGAAAAGCCACTCGGAGATGGGATTGTTCAAATCTTTCAAGTCACATCCTTTTTTTTCTTTTTGTTTTGTACCTATCCTATAGAAATACCCCCCCCCCCCCTTGCCCCCTTTGTTTGTTTTTCTTCTCTGTCCTCACATGGAACCACACGAGATACGTATCTACAGCGTCTCCACACCCTGGCTAGTGTCATTCTAACTCCCCCCTGCCCAGGCAATAACAGTGCAAATAGCGCCGGCCAACCAAAGCTTCCCCCCGTTCATTCAATCACCCAGATAGGAATCTGCCTAAAACCCCCGCCGGTCGGACGCACAGCCAAATCCGTCGGCGTGGGCCTCAGACCAGTGCTGCCCGCGTACAGCAGAGAGGGAGGATAAGAGGTTCTCTGTGGTCAGGCGCGGTGACGACGAGCAGGGCAGCTGGCCCCGCGAGATGGCCCGATCGCTATCTCCGGAAAGGGCTGCGAAACCACCGGGACGAGAGGGAGAACCGTTAGGCAAACGCTCGCGGTTCCTCCCTCGGTTTCTTTTTTTTTTTTGGAGTGTGCCGAGCGGAGATGTTAACAAACGAGCTAGACAGTCGACCGTCTCGCCGCGGATTACATGACAAGGCGTGTCGCACCATGTGTTCGTGGACTGAGAGGTAAATTGGTTGGGTGCCTTTGTTACTTTCCCCGATTTGTCTTGTGTGGAGTTCTCGTGTGTGTGTGTGCCTTCTCCTTGTGACCGTTAGTCCATGTGGGTTCACCCCTTCCATGTGGCAATTAAGTGTCTGTGTGTATGTGTTCATCGGATATTAATAGTGCCGGGCTGACACCGCTGTGAGGCCCAGGGGATCTGGGACAGGTAGTTTATAATAGAGTGTGAGGCCTACAGGCTTAGCCTCCACACAGATGGTGGGGGTCAGGGGTGGAGTGGCCCACTGGGAGGCGAAGCCAGGGGCTTGATTAAGCACCAGGCTCCCTGCAGGGGTGACTCAGCGGGGCTACGCGAAGGAGCCTCCCCCTACCACAACTCTGGTCCCAGGCCTTTTCCTTCCTCAGGGGCTTCAGGTGTAAGCAGGGAAGGGCAGAGAATCCAAGGAGAAAAGAGAGTGGGGTAACGGAGTAAGATGGTGTTAGAGATAGTCTAAAAACTACAAAAATGTACAACTGAAAAAAAACCAGAAAATCGAATAGACTAAAGACAGCTTTTGGACCTCTTTTTTTAAAATGGCAAACAAAGGACACTTTTTTTTTTTAAACAAAAAAGAGGGTTCAGAGAAGGAAGAGGAGAATAGGGCTGCTGTAAAGGACAGAAGGACACCACGTTAAGGTGAGACAGATACGGACATAAAGAACGCGCCGTATTTTCCCCCCGCTCTGCCGGTCGACGGTAAGCCCAGGCGGAGCAGACACAGCTGGGGCTGAACGGGGTGAGACGCCACTCGCAGATGGGATTCCATTTCTCCTCCACTCGTAATCCCTTTGATCCCTACCTATCTCCCTTAAGCATCTCGGCCAGCCACAGGAATGCGAGGTCTCCACCGCCCCGGTGAGGATCGTAAATAAACATCCTGCTCTATGCAGCGGTGCTGGGTGTGAGAAGGCGCTAAAGTTCTGCAGCGAAAGAAATTTTTTTCAAAAAGTTTAACGATTTATTTTCTCCACTTTCTATGAACAGTTCCTTCGAACTATACTGTAGATACAATTACCTGGTCATATACATCTCAGTTGTAAAGAATGGAATAAGTAGAGCTCACACATGGTGTGCAAAATCCATCAATCCAATCCAAAGACTATTTTCTTCAACTTTCATGAATAATATCAGCCAAAGACTGGCCTTTCTTCATGTCATACATCAATGCCTTTTCTTACAAGACCAGTGCCCGTGGCAGTGTGTGTATGAGAGTCAGCGAGAGAGAGAGAGAGAGAGAGAGTGAGTGAGAGGGAGGGTGTGGACAACTGCATGTGAGATCACAGACCAAGCCCTGCCACCTTCCATATGGAGCCTCCTTCACACCCACCCTCTGCCCCTCACCCTGCTCCCCACGGTCCCGCCCTGTGGCTCCGCTCTCGAGCCGTGGTACCACTGGACGCCGTGATTGACACGGCAGCGAGTCCTCTCCATCCTCGGGCAATGATGGCTTTCTGATGGCCCCATTATACCTCTCGGAAGGAATCATTCAGAGCTGAGAGGACAGGAGAGGAGAGATAGGGCACCATAAAGAAGTGATCCCCCAGCACCCTAGGAGGCAGACGGGCTGGGGTTGGTGTGTGTGTGTGTGGGGGGGGGGGGGGGGGGGGGGGGGCTATTATTGCTCCTCAAAAGCTTCAACACAGCACATCTCAGCTTAATTGTTTCCCAGACGCGGGCGCACAATCCCCTACAAATTGTTTGCTAATTAGGGAGTTGTGTGTGTGTGTGTGTGCCTGGTGGAGGGGGGGGGGCTCGTGAAGGTGGAGAGACAAAAGGCAGCGTAATAATAACTGGCGGGCGGAGAAAGGCACAGGCAGGCGACGTAATGTGCTCAACCTAATGGGGAGCCGTGGAAGGAAAGAAAAAAAGAAAAGGAGGAGGGGGGAAGAGTGTTGGCAGCGCACGCAGGTTTGGGATACGAAGAAGAAAGGGATTGAGGTGAAGAGAGCATAATAAATAGCACAATATGGGCTGGATGAGGAGAGAGAGAGAAAAACTAAGCTGGCTCCACAGGGGGGGAACATTGGGATGGAAAAGCAGGTGGTGCTTTCCAAGAAGACGTCATAGCGCCGTAGCCATTCATCAGGATTAAACTTTAGCTTTCCCCGAGACAAACCTCCCCCGGTCTGTGTCACACACATGCCTCTCAAACTAGAGCAGAGTAAGATAAGGCCGGCGTTTGTTTGTGTCCGAGTGTATCTGAGTGTGTGTGTGTGTGTGTGTGTGTGGGTGTGTGTGTGCGTGTGTGTGTGTGTGTGTGTGTGTGTGTGTGTCTCTAGCCCTCAGCTCCATGTGGAGGCTCCTCAAAGGGAAGTCCTGGCTCTCTCAGCTGGAATATCGTGGATCCTATTTTGGTCTTTTTCCTCGCTGAATAAATATTTTTTTGGGTCACAACCCATCCCTCTTAGAATTCATTTGCATTGGATACACTGTTTTACTTGAAACATTAGAGGCCAACACCCCCCCCCCCCCCCACACACACACACACACACACACACACACACACATCACACACACACACACACACACACACACACACACACACACACACACACACAAACAGTAACATGATGTACTGTACTCACAGTAAATACATGTAACCCTCACGTTTACAATCAAGCCTGCTGTAACAACGCTCTCTACAGTAACCCCAACCCTAACCCCCCACTCCTCTTTGAAAAACATGAATACACATGAAGCGGCAGAGTGCCATGTCGATGGTGATGCCTGCCTGCCTGCCTCGGCTGAAGTTAACCAGCCATCAGCAGAACTTCTGTGAATGCCAATCACTCCCAATGAAAGGGGCAAATTAAACTCCTTTGCATAATTAGACCTCTGACTTGACTATGGCGCATGAGAGACTGAGGGGGAGAGAGAGAGAGATGAGGGCACCGCTTAGGCCCATACACCTCTGGTGACGCACACACACAAAATGGCTAGCGTGCCTTGCTCTTGAGTAGAATTGATATCCAATCAAGACACAATAGGCCCACAGTTGGACATTAACAATGGAGTCATAAAACTGTCCCCGCACTTTCTGCGAAGCCCCAGTTATCATCTAGTCAGAAATGTCCTAACCCCATTAACAAGGCCACGAAACCGGCACTTCACACGGAGGAGGAGGACGGCGCTCGAACGCAGGCTCGGACCAAGCGTGCGTCTCGGCGGCTCTGCGCCACCCGGTTGTCAGCCATGTTTGATCTCTCTTTCCATCCTCTCGTTAGAGCAGGCCCACAGATCAAGGGGGGAGACATGAAGAGGCTGATTGCCCCCGTGCTGCCAAGGAAACAGACCCCTGGAGGAGAATAGGAGGCTGATTAGAACAGCAGCCCGCCGCCATCGCACCCCGCCGCCGAGGCTGCTGAAACGGAGCCAAAGCGCTGCTTACTCTGACCCCGGGAACAGAGGCCCTGTAAAACAATGTCTCATCAGGTCACGGGGGCGGGAACGCCGGGAGATTGGGAACGCGAGTCATGGCTGTCGTGGCAGAGCGGTTGTGGTAATAAACAAAATGGAGATCAGTCAGTCTTTAGACTGCATCTCTAAAATGCTTGGATTTACGTGGATATTAGTATGTCCTAGTTCAGTTTTGTGCACATGATGTATTAGCTTTGCAGACTTGTACTTAAATGTGCATGCATACACAAATACATATCCCAAAAGACACACACGCACACACACAAAGAAACAGACAGTGTTAACTTTGCTGTGAATTTGTGTCCCCTCGATACTCTCACAGCTGCCTTACTCATCGTCTGTAGAGCCTCCAATCATTGAGAGAAACCAGGCAGCTGACGATATATCAACCTCATCTCTCCATCACATCCCTCCATCTCATTTACTGTCCCCCACACCTGCTGGGACTTTGTATTGAGTACAAGGTTCCCATAACTCTTGTATGTGCATGCAGTATGTGTTCTGTTTACTCAGTTTTTCTTTCTAATTTATTGTATTTAATTAATCATGCTGCTGCATATTTTGACAAACACTATTAACCTGACAAGGATATTCCCAAGGGATTATGCACACAGGGATGGGGAGTAATGGAATACATATAACCCTATTGAATAATTTAAACACAAAAATATGTAGCTATAATCCAGAGACGCCATTTAGCATTGCCATGCGAACCACTCTCTAAACCGTTTGCATAGCAGGTTAAAGTTGAGACACTTAACATGGTCACTCTGTTTAATAAAACAAAGACATGACATGGTGAGCCGAGCAGCAAGTGTTCTGCAAAGGAAAAGGCAAAACGAAACAAAAGCACAAAAAGGTTTTCTCTCTAACAAAGTTACACAGTCAAAACAATCACAGATGGCCAGACAGAGTGGACTGTCTCCTCTCTGGGCCAGCACAGTCCACCATGGTAGTCAAAGGATCTACTCTCTCTTCCTCACTTCTTCTCTTTGTATCTTCCCTCCAAAACCGAAGTGAAGCCGACAGCTGGAAGCAGAACCATCAGAAGCTACCCTTCTCCTTTATTCAAGAACCCCCTATACCCACCCACCCACTCTCTCGCTCGCTCTCTCCCTCTCTCTCTCTCTCTCTCTCACACACACACACACACACACACACACACACACACACACACACACACACACACACACACACACACACACACACACACACACCTCCCCATTTGCCCACCACTTCAGCCTTTAACGGCTTGCTTTTAACATCTGCTGGGATGACATGCTTTTCTCTTCCTTTCTCTCCTCTCTTCCTTTCTCCCCCTTTCACAGGACCTGACGGGAGAGCTTCAGACTCCCCCTCGGAGTTTTCTCTTTCTCGTCGTTGTTTTTAACTAGCTGCACAGCCTCGTTTGCTCTCACACAGACACACTTCTTTGTCTCTCTTCTCCCTCTTGCTTTTCTCTCTCCCTTGCTTGCTCAGACGAGAGGAGAAGACTTTGTTTGATTAGGTGGAAATCACTAGGAGATTTGAGGAGAGGCATTTTACAGACAGGTGTATAAATGGATAAATGCATAGACAAAATAATTGCTAAAAGATAGTCAATTTGTTACATTAATAATGCAGTACAGGAGAACGGGACATTGTAGATTAAAAGAAATTCGGAACAATTTTGTCTAGAATTGAAATGATTATAAGCGATATATTTTATGCAAAATCTGTCTTTCAATTAGTTAGCCATCATAACCATATAAGCTAAGAGTTTATTTTATTTAAAGTAGGTCAAAGTTGGGAAAATCCAGAGTATATTGTGGTCTATCTAGATGCTATTATAAAAAATGTTAAAGGGTATCAGGACAGTATATAAATCATAGCCCAAATGTCCAACAGCACTGGCCAACGTCCAAAGAAAACACTAAAGTATGTTTTCCTTTGCCTTTTGATACTATGATGTTGCCAGTTTCCAGTCATCGATGAACTAAAACAAACCTTTGCATATCACTAAGCATTACATACCTTAATCCAATGTAGTTGTGTTTGGTCCATGAAAAGAGAGAAATTTTCCCTTCAGCTCATTCTGTTAGCTCATAAACTGTTATTTTGACAATAGTAGTTCAAACGAAAAGTCCGTAGTATATTTTGTAAAATTGTATGCATCACTATATAAATGTTTATGTATTTTATGTGTGTGACCATAAAAGACGGACATCATCGGCTTTTCTCTCCCTTTTTGTATTCCCTTCATCCACGCAGACCAAACCTGCTTGACCTGTGGACTGTTTCCAGTCACCAATGTTCCGTGGCTCAAAATATTGGAGAGGAAATGTTGGTAATGCATAGTAATGTGACATGGGTTTTTTGGTGGGTCTAAGGAAGTAGATGCCTTTTCGTTTACGTCCCTACCTGAGAGGGGCTCTGTCAGCCACTCAAACCATAGCCCAATTTCAGTTGCAATTTCCTGGCTGGCCAGGAGCAGCTGCACTCAGACCTCCAGTTCAACCAAGTAATATAAAAACAAATGGAGAATAGTTGAGGGCTTGTACAGTTTGTCACATCCCCCTGCTACAGCATCCCCCTCAAACGTCATGGATACAACGGCTAATTCTGTGTATATTTTAACAGATGTAATACGGTATGATTGCGCTTATGTTCTTTTTTGTTTTCTCATCAATGTGCCGCACAGCTGCCCTTCCCGCAGTCTAGCCATTACACAGCCCATGGCCCCCAGAAAGCGTACTTAGGTTTGTTATAGTTGGCATGTGAGCATTTGTTTTATAGAGCTCCATTGGCTCCCATCCCTGTCCAACGGTCAAGGTCTTTGGAAATATCATGCAAATACTATGCAGAGGGTGGCTTACGTGACCTGTCTGGACAGAGCTGTTGCTTCTCACCTCTAATTCAATTTGACACATTAGCCATGTGAAGTACCTTCTCATCAGAGCCTTAGTAACTAATGTGTGCCACTCATGCCACAGGCAAAGCCCCGCCGTTCCCCCGGTGACTCACTTTAACCTCACAACAGCAGAACAGTCCCACCGAGAAAACATAGAGGTGTCTATTAAATGATGTACGCCGTACCTCTGTGCTTGTTGTACACAAATGATATGCTGACAGTCCTTAAAGTGAATACTGCAAGGCCAGCACATGTATAGCCACAATACCACAAGCAGCTGATAAATGTTATGCGTTAATAATATCAGCAGCAATGTAAATAGAAGTCATGTGCACGCTACTGTAAGAGAATGTTTATCTACGGAATGTCCCCGCTCTCGTTAATGCTACCGGACTTGTTGTAAACAAGTATGTGCATGTGATCCATCATGTGTGAAATGTGCTGGAGTAAACACATCTCATTGTCTCATGACCTGCCTGTGGCATTATGACTGTCCAACCGGCTTGGAAGGATAACAGGCTTTCATTTGGAGAACAGACGCTCTTGCAGAGTACCGCCACGAGGAAGCAGTTATGGGCAGATATCCTCCAATTTAAATGACTGTCAAACAAAAAGGGACGACCCGCCATTGATCTTTTCTTCAGCAAACAGTTGAACGATCACGGGAACGCTGTTTGAAGATAATCGCCACAGGGACGCGGTTCGTCTGAAATGACGTGTCGAGGCCTCATTGTCGATGCACTTGGAAGTGCAGCATGTTGAACCCGTGTTGACAGATAAGACGGAGGGGTAGAAGTGTTTCATTATCACCTCTCGTCGTCTGTGTTTGTGCATGTAAAACAGTGAGTGGAAAGGTGGAAGCAGAGACCTTCTCGGATTGCGGCGGGGGTGTTGATCAGTCTAACTTGTGATAAGCACGAGCTAATAAGAGCACGAAAGGTGCTGCGAGGGATTGGAGCGATGCAGCCATCTTGCATTTACATGAACATTTCATTTCGAGTTTTATCTGATTTAGCCATTATTAGATTTCCGTCAATGTTGTTTTGAAGCGTATGCATTTCTGTCCTATTTTCTTCTCTGGTCCCTTTCCTTTTTCTTTCTCAGTCATACCTTTTCTTATGGATTGTCCCTTTCCTTGGTATGAAGGGTCAGATAATACTAGGACACCTGCGATGGTCCACTCACCAGCTGTATGTCTCCCGGTCATTCCCATTTCCATCGCCGTGTTTTTCAAAACCTCTTTCCAGCTCTCCGTCCAGTGGGCAGCATGCAGGGAGCGGACCTGATCCATTGTTAATATTTGGGTGTGGTGCTGTCCAGAGCTCCATGTCACCAGTGGCCCCGGTCCATTGTGCCAGCCTTCCTCTCTCCCCATTTCCCTCTCCCTCTCCTCTCCGGCTCACCCAAAGAACACACCCATGAAGCAAACTTGAAGCATGTCACTCTTTGTGTCCTACGATTGAAAAAGAAAAGAAACATGAGTCACAAGTCAATCGTGACTGTATTGTGAGAGCGGGACAGGTCACTGGATGAGTCAGGGACCGACCGCAGATGGCCTACGAGGTGGGTGAGATATCAGGAACCTGTTTGTCCTTCCCTCTCCGCAAAATAAACACTGTCTCAGAGCTGACATTCAAATGGCAGGAAATAGGCCGTTAAAGTTCTGTAACATTTGCTGAAAAAAAAGGGGATATCTAGTTTCTGGGCCGTGCATTTGAAATGGAAAAATCTAATCTTTTAGAGCAAAAGGAAGAGGTTTTATTTCAAAATCATTTGAAAAAGAGGGTGGAGCTGTAAAAGAGGGTATTGTCTGCCAGCAAATATGAAAGACTATTTTCCTCTCAGGACGCCCTCCAGGAGAAGTTGAGCTTGTCACATCTGAAAAAACATTGCCCACAGAGGGTAGCGTGTGCGCGTGACAAGAGCTTGATACAATATCAAGTGTTACAATACGCAGTGTGTGTTTGTATGCGTATCTGTGTGTGTGTGTGTGCGTGTGTGTGTTCTGTTTACTCCTTAAGGAAGGCAAAGAGAGAGACGTTTACATGCCAATTACAACAAGAGCCAGCCAGCACAGGCCCCCCCGAACAGCTCAGAGGAGTCCTCGTCCACGGCACCCATCTAACATAATAACCACGTCAACAACAGGCCTTCGTTTCCACAGCCAGATCTAAGAGGAGCAGTGCCCCAATCAGAGCCTCGACACAAGCAAGCCCCCGAGCACATGTTCCGGACCTGACAGAATCAGGTTTGAGATGGTAAGCCTTTAATGGTTTACAGCGTAATTACCACGTTGACGTTGACGGTGTGCGTGTGACGGTGAAAGGGGAGCAAACCAGAGTGCGTCGCCGAATTTAGCATTCCGAGCCAACGTGTATTGAGGCGCATGTACAAAACAGCCACTGTGAATTATTAAGCGGTTTTGATGACACTAAACACCTACAAAAATGCTGTTTTGAAACGTCGGTTCCACCGACAATTACTTCATGACAGCGTGTGGAACGTGGCGTTTGAACACCTCTCGCCTCTTCAGACTTTGCGAGGAGCCTTCGAGAGGAATGCTTTCGTCGTAACACGAAACCGTTTGTTTGTGTCTGTGGATAGCGCGACTGTTCTGACAGCTCTTCCCTTTGTGGCGTCTCACCTGATGGACAAACGTGTTCTGTCACTTCAACAGAGCGGCGTCCTCCGTCGGCCCCCGTCTCTAACCAGGCGTCAGCGCCTCAGACAGAGATGCCACGGCTTAGCCGGAAGGTTCCACGCGCACTCGCCGTTGTCTGGAAAGAATCCACCCCCCCCCCGTCTCCCTGATCGCTAAATAGCTGTTTGCTGCTTGAGACAATAAAGCCGCCAAGACACACACGCAACCCTCCCTCTCGGAAACATGTGAACCGGGAGAGAGGGAGGAAAAAAAAAGATTCTAGAACTTTGGAATGTCATTACTTACATGCATGTTTTGATATAGTCTTGGTTCAATAAACCACCGCTCCAGAGAGGAGGCTGAGAGTCAGGGAGGGATGTTCACATGCCCAGACGTCTGTTAAAACTATACACGCTGCAGATGTCTCATCATTTAGTCTCCTCTGTGTGTGTGTGTGTGTGTGTGTGTGTGCGTGCGCGTGCGCGTGTGTGTTTAGTGTCTTCGTACATCAGCATGTCTGTCACTCACTCAGTCTGCCTGTTTGCCCTTGGTCTTCTGAGAGACATGTGTGTGGTCTCATTGCTTAACCCATGACACTAGAATGTTCCCCAGCTTTATGAACTGTAATGAACGAGGCTCGAGGCTTAACCCCCAGTAGAACACGCAGCACTGTACTCTGGTGCATGTTTTAGGCCCCGTAATCTGTCATGGCATGCAGTAGTATAGTATTCCAGACTCCTATCTGCCCATTTGGAAGATGGTCTCGATAAAGCCCAGGAGTGCTAAACCACCTAGGTGCATTGTTATCTTCCTCCCCAGATGCAGCCCAATAACAAACTGAAACAGATGGCAGTGTGACCTCAAACTCTGGTTTTAAAAGTATAGAAAATCTGTGAGAGTGTGTGTGTGTGTGTGTGTGTGTGTGTGTGCGATCTGATCTCACAGAGCCTCATTGTGCATTTCGCTCACACGCCACCGCAGGGAGACCATCAGCTCCAGCCAGCGACCCACACCGAGGTCCACACTCGGAGCTCGGCGCAGGAGATAAGAATCTCACTGCCCTGCAATGAGTGGACTTCTACCGAGTCTCAGGGCAATCCAGAGCGCAATCACGGCCCGAGCTTTTCACTCCGGGTTATGTAAACAGCCACCATCACGGAAAATGTGTAATGTGTCCTAACGCTGATCCAGTTAACTTCAGCAAATTGCTGCAGTTAAGAATGATGCCAATAATGTACCCTATAGCTTTAAGCCGCCGCCCCAAACAAAAGTCTGCTGATTGTGCCAATATTCCTATATTTACCCAAGCAGAAATGCTTCTCACAACTTCTTTGGCTTACTTTACGCGACTAGCTTGTAATTGTTAGCTGTTGCAGAGGTGAACTGTTACTCCATGCGTTTCCATGTCATATGAATCAAAATGGCTTCCTCTCAGTTGTGTGAGGCCTTTGTAAGATTGCATATGCAATGCCTTTCGAAATGAGGCCACGGGTGAAGTGGTCTTTGCTGTTCTCTCTTGTAGGAGTGTCTCCACCACTCTCCACCACACACTTGGACATTGAAGGGTACTTGCTGTTGCTTGGGAAACATGACAGAGCCCAGCCTACAGGAGCGATTTTCTCAGTATTACAGTATTTTCTCTTCTTGGCCCCTCAGTCTAGCTCTGATGGTGGTGCACAGCCGGGAAAGTGTGACACAGTATCTGTGTGTGTGTGCGTGTGTGAGAGAGAGTGTGTGTGTGTCTGTCCAAGTGTATGCGTGCATGCGTAGCTGTGGGTTGGCCTGTCCTTCATGCTGGAGCTGTGTCTTTATTGCCCTGATTCACTCCTCTCTGACAGGGTTTATGGGAGGGACCAGAGACCCCCACTACTCAACTGACAGGCACGTCTCCTCGCCCACAACACAACAGCACTAAGTTACACAGGAACACAAACAGACATGTGTAGGCTGGAGCAATCACACACACACACACACACACACACACACCTCAGATGTTAAACACACACAGCAGCTCAGATTTATGTCCATGAGAGCCAAAGCCAAAGCATGAGTCAGGGGTTTGAGAGAGAGGGTCCGCACTGTTATTGATCAGGTGTTTGTTCACTTTGCTTTTACAAGCCATGCAGATTTATTGAACAGTAGTTAAGGCTGTGGATTTCACCTTCTCAATGAGAGAAGAAGTGTGATTAGTGCAATGGATGCTGATTGCTGGTAGTACACTGGTGTATATACTTAGTAGATACAATATACAGTAAGTGTCTAATCGAATAGCAAAGGCAACCATTCCACCATGATCAAAGCCATAGACATAACATTTAACACATAGTCAAGGTATCTGACTGACCGCTTTATCTGTTTGACCATGGCCAACTGTTTGTCATTCAAACGTACCAAATAATAAATATCCGTCCTATTCTTACCTGCAGTGTTACATCATTCTGCCTGCCCCCCCCCCCCCCCCTTTACATTTTCCTAACCCAAATAGATTTAACCACTAAGGTAACCTTTCATAGGGTATACGACGTCAAACTCTCATACTCAACTTAACCCATAGTATTTATATTTGGGAGCCAAGCCAAGGCTATCTGAGATCAAAAAGGGGTGAGGTGAAAATGTGGTACTAAAAGGCTTGGCTCGTACCCAATGATACAATCATAGCTAAGGTAACTGGGGCTAACATCTCTGTGTGTGTGTGTGTGTGAGTTAAGAGCTATAGCTAACTTCCTGGAGTAGGGTTTCGGTATTCTGATGGGAGCGAGCAATGATTTAATTTTGGCTCCTCGGAGCTTCTCCCTGAGCCTGAGATCTACTGCCGGGATACCCAGAGACAACATCACGTGACCAGGCATGAGAGAGGGATGCTTTGGGACTCACTGGGAGAGACTTATAACGTTAGAACCCAGCTTAGTGGAGCCCTAGTGCAGAAAAGGGCCATATTTACTGTTTAATGCCAAGCAGCGTGTGCTTCTAAGTTGTAGATCATCTTGGATCAGCCACTGAAGGTTCCAGAAATACACTAACAAACATAGATGGAGCAGTTCCGGCACAAAAATTCCTCGTGATTATTTTTCGGAAAGTCCTCCGTTTGGCTTTGCAGACGTGCGTCGTACCTCCTCCAGTGCGTGGGCGGAGCGGATCCTCTGAGACCTGACCACACCATGCCCCCCCCCACCCCCCTTCTGTCCATGGGAGCTCCTGCATGAGCACTGGTGACTTTATGGCCTATAACCACTCTGAGCTATATTAGAAGATGTCGTTACACATTCCATGGCAGAGAGACGCTCCTCGTCCGTTCTGTCCCATTGGGCGCCGAGGTGCTTCTCAAAGGCGACACTCCAAAGGCAGGGCCTCCGAAAATGAGATGCTGAGGTCATTCACTTTGATCCTTCAACTGGGCTGTGGATTTATGTGGGGATGCCAAGGCCCGGTGAGTGTTTAGGGCCAATACCAGTAATGGAAAATTATGATAAAACAAGGCCTGGAGAAGAGGAGGTGAAGGCGGCTCTTTGATTAGCAGGGAGGCCTTTTCATTTGTCTGATGTTGGATTGAGAGGTGGTTTGTTTCAGTGACCGACCACTGTTGTTCTCCTACCGGGTGGCATCTGACGCTCGTAAAAAAAACAAAAACCCTGTGACTCACCCTGACATGTGCGTTGGCTGCCAAAGAGCACTCGGCCTCGTCTGATCGTGTGTGGTTCTCCTGAGGCAAAGCGGGACAACGTAATTCACAGTAAAGCCCGCTAACAACGCCACATCATTAGGTAGCCATTTTGAAAAGAAAAAAAAGGGTGGGGGAAGAGGAAAAAAAAGAAAAAGGGTTGGGCAGGAGTTGGGCCTGACCAGGTTCTACCAGACGCTTTAGTCATCAGTTACCGGCCATTAATCTCATGGCCGCGTCGTGAATAATAAGGAACGTTAAAACTCAAAAGGCACCCTGAGTGTTAAGATATGCCCGCCTCGTATTCCTCTCCTTCTCTCCCGCTCTCTCTGCCGTGTGGATTATTGCTTTCATATTCAGTCTCAAGGAAATTGCAACGTGTTGGCTGGTGCTGGCTGCGAGAGCTGTAATTTAGTTTCTCAGCCTGCCTGGCTGCTCACCGGGGCTCCGTGTGGGCATGGCACCAGACACCCTGCCTGGGTTCAGCTGTGGGCAGTGGTTAAAACAGTGCTCACAGATGGGTGTGAGGTCAGAACATATGAGGAAGCCGGAGCATTAATCATCCCCTCTCTCTCTCTCTTCCTCGCTCTCCCTCGCTCTCCCTCTCTCTCTCTCTTTCTCTCTCTCTCTCTCTCTCTCTCTCTCTCTCTCTCAGGGGCATTGATCAATCCCATTACACATATTTGTCAGTCTGTCTCTTGTACAATGTATTTAATGCTATTTACTGGATTTGTGTTTGTACGTGTTTATGTGAGTGTATTTAAGTGATTGTGTAAATCTTTGTGGTTCGGTTTATACAGTTTACCGTGCATAATCTGTTCATAGCTTCACATATCACCTATAGACGAGAGAGCAAATCCACAAGCAAGAACACATTGGCCAACATGCATAATTTGCAGGGTAAGCCTGCAGCTATGAACATGTAACTGAGTGTTGGAGCAGGAAACCGCCTGCCATAATGTGCAAACAAGGGGATAAGCCCACACAGAAAGCAGCCGCCGCCAACCAGGGACAAGCAGCTGAACTAAAAAAACAACACAGGAGCTGTCAATCAAAACCAATGAACTCCAGGGATTTCATGCCACGTTCAATGTTATGTGTGTGTTTTTTTTGGGGGGGGGGGCACTTCAGCCCTAAGAGAAGTAGAAGCAGTGTGCATAGGCTACAGGCTGCACCTCTTGCTCCTCACCACCTTAAGAGAGCTGAACAGAATGTTTTCCCTTCAATGGGGAGGGCACGGTGAAGACACTCGACGGTGACTCAAACCCGCAGCGCTGCTCCCCTCAGTGCTGCCCACGGCCTGTCTCCCCGCTTTACCTGTCACTGCTTCGCTTTTCTTTCCACATCGCCTCGCTTTTCTCGCCGTCTTTCTTTTTTTCCCTTCTGCTTCTTTTTTGCGCCGTGTCTGTGGTGCAGCGAGCAGCAGCAGGAGGAGTGGGTTGCTGTGCATCCGAGCACATCACGGAGGCACGTACAGGCGCACCAAACACCCGGTAATGGTCTCGCACAGTGAAGGGCCTTGAAAGGGAACGGGAGATCAATAAGGGGTCTATAAAAAGATGTGCAGAACGGCAGAGGTGTTCTGAAAAATTACGAAAACAACATCTCGGTCCTTAATGTTGAACCGGTCTCCGTGGCACCGCCAGGCTCCATTGGATCCCAAGCCATCACCTGGAAGACGGTGTGAAACACTGATTAGTGTCGGGCCTTTAGAACAACTCATATCACATTGCGTACAGTCAAGCCTCCCATGTTAAGCGATACAAATGGCGCCTCGCTGTATGCAATTGAGCGTCTTCTTTCCACATTTTATTCAGCCCTCTGAACTGTTATGTGACTTGCAGCCTCCTCTCTTTACTTCAGTTCTATTCCCCCATCTCCAACACCCACAAAGAGAGAGCGAGAGAGCAAATTACGATGGTTAAGGGAAGAGCTTGGAGCTGTCAGCAAAAGGAGGAATAAAAAGCCTGTGAGCAGCTTCCCAGCAAGCCAAAGTGGCAGCCATGTAAATAATATTGGTAAAATATGCTCCGATTGACGAATAATTTACTCTGCCTGTTTTCCTCTCAAGAAAAAAATAGTCAATTTGTCCCTTGAAGGTGGCCCCAGGTTTCTAGCCAGGGTGCTGAGTAGCCCTGTGTTTGCTACAGTAGAGGCACTGTGAGATGATTCTAACCAGGTCCATAAACGTCCTCTACCACTGGCTGGGCCAGCGCAAAGAAATCATTATGGCACCATCTGTCTGTCACGACCTTGGTATATTCACTTTGCATTTATGACTTGTAACAGAAAGCAGATGTGAAATGTGAAGGAAGTGAAATCAATGGCCCGGTCTAACGTTCTGAAGTGTGAGCCGTGCCACTGAGGCTTTCAATTTGCCCACTGAAATATGGCGTCGACCACGGGCAAATGTAACTACCATGGTCCTGGCACACGTGCCCTTATCACGGGCAAAAGCAGTAAAGCACACCAATTCTACATTTCACTGCGATATGAACTATTCAGTCACTCAACCTAGCCGGCGAGCTGTCGCGGAGGACGCGCTCATGTTTTCCTGCACTTTCTTACAACTATTCTGTGGTTGAACGACCACAAAGCAGTACAGTTTGACTGCCACGGGAACCTGACAGTTTATTCCCCCACCTCCCAAAAACAAACCGAGTTTCCTTTTCATTTTGGGGCCATGCCACTGTTGTTGTCGATCAGAGCGAAGCCAAACAGCGGCGGCTGCATTAATGCACATCCATTGACACGATCATTGGTTTGAAAATGAGCATCGTTAGGGCTCACAACGAGGCATGTCCAGACTACTCGGCCCCGGTCGCCAGCCTCCTCGAACAGATTAAGTCAACAGAGCGCAACAGGAACCAGAGCTCCAGTGTCCACTTTCAGAGGGCTTTCATGTGCAACACTGGGCCTACTCTACCCCTAGGAATAGATTCATCTGTATGCCGGGCCGGCACTGTGGCCCTGCTCTGCTTCAGAATGGCAGAGGAAAGGGAAAGCCACAAGGTGCAACTCTACACCGCTGAGGAGTTCCCCTTGAGTGACTGGGAGTATTGTGGAGTGGCTCAAACAAACAGCGGTGTGTATGCCAACAAAGGATCCCAGGGGAGGGCAGGAGAAGCCGACCGGTAGGCTCTCCACGCTCCTTAACCCCCACCCCACCCTTGGAGAATGGCCGTCGGGCACACACTTATCTCAGCCATCATCCATCTGACACGGGATTACACATTAGTCATTCTTATAATAATATATATTAAAGGACAACTGAACTGAACTGAATGCCCCAGTCATTTTAATTGCAGAGTAGTGGGGACAGGTTGGGTTTTCTGTTCATGAACAAAGCTCTTCTTCCCGTTCGTTGTTACCGTGGTACATCTTTGCCAATGCTGTCGCACATATGTGAATAAGGTTTTGTTCTTTTTACTCTGAGATGAAAGATCATCCAGAACCCAAACTGTCAGAGAAGGAGTCATGGTAAGATTATACATTTCAGTTAACTGATCTTAAATCAAATGAAAAAGTTGAATTAAGTGGCATATCATCGTTGGAATTTCAGAATGTAAATCATTTCTTTTTTACAAATAGTTGAAAAGGCTTCTTGGTGCTAGTAACATTTTAATTGTATTTATATATACTGTATATATAATTTTATAAAATAAATATAAATATTATAAAATATAAACACACACACACACACGTATATATATATATATATATATATATATACATATATATATATATATATATATATATATATATATTTACTGTGTCTATATATATATATATATATATATATATATATATATATATATACGTGTGTGTGTGTGTGTGTGTGTGTGTGTGTGTGTGTGTGTATTTATATTTTCCAGCTATCCCCCTGTTGCATCCTGTTCTTTGTGTGTGGGCGTACTGCCGAAGTCAATGTTTTTGTATTATTATTCTTCCTCCATCTCTCCTGCAGATCATTGAGTGATTCTGCCCCACTTTAATTTGGAGGGGACCAAGCGCTTGCTTAGCTTAATCCCCTTAGATTTATGGAGGTCTCTAACTCTTAGAAGAGGCCACTGTCGGGGAAACGAGAACACGGGGGTAGCAGAACTAGACGGAGAAGAAGAAAAAGACGGGAATGTTTGAGCTAGGCCTCCTAACCAGCCCTTACCACTCACCCCTTACACATTTAAAGGCTGCTGTTTAAACACTTACACTGTGCGTAGAGTGAAAGCCCTTGGGGTTAACTCACCCATACCCACCTTCGGAATGTATTAAAGCAGACTGTCAACGTCGCTTTTCCTAAATCATTATTTCAAAATCCCCTTCTTTCTTTGCTTCTTATTGGCTTGTTCCAGTGGCATGAAGCTCAACCACCATTGCTGTCAGTCAACTGGAGTAGGTCTTATTGGTTTAACCTTATTCTCTAAGGATTATGGGTACAAGAGTTGGGTTTCTGATTTAAAATACAATGTAAAAAAGGAATTTCACACCTATGTACAAACATGCAAAATAAAAAATATACATATTGTTTTATAGTACAGATATTTCAATGTCACTGTTTAGTAAAAATTATGAAAAATAATAATGAATTAACTATATCCAGTGTTAGTAGCATATAGTTCTCATCTAGCATTTTTAACAATGCTTGTATATGGGATTTATTACTAGGTTAACCGCATGTAAGATTGCTTATTAGTAAACGCAAAATTACTGTAAACTATTTATTTCTGAACCTCACAATAATGGGTTAAGTGATCAATTTTAAAAGTCCGTACCATGCTATTATCTTTCAAAATAAATTGAACATAAATGATCTGCTTCCCAAACTATCTGTACTGGTTTATAAAGCTTGATATGCTTCCCAATAACCTACTCAAATTCAGGCTAACACTTACACTACAATACTACAGTATATGTCCTGTATTCCCTGTCTCTCTGTCAGTTAGACGTCTTTTATGTTGTGCAGTAAGTTTACCCGCATTCGTCCTAAGCCTTTTTGCCTGTGTACCTATGTAAGCAAACACAACCAGGGATTCACCTGCTGACAGTCTGAATCAATCAAAACCGCCACTAGAGCATAGAGTTCAAGAATTGCTTTGGCACCAGGCTTCATTGGGGGGCCTGCCAAGGCAAAGAAACAGAGTGGGAGTAATGATTGTCATTAGACCGTTTTATGAATATTTATGACAAACAGCTGCCCGGCAAACATCAAGCCGAGAAGGTAACACAGTCGCTAGCCCAGGGTTTAGCTATGCTTCACTGGGTTGGCTAAAGGTCTACAATGGCCTGGAACAGCAGCCCGGCAGGAGAAGGCCAGTTCCCCACTAACAAGGCTCCAACGGGGTGGCCAGGACAAGGGTGCAGGGGTCACACATGCCAGTAGGTAAACCAGGTGTCTGGGGCCAGGCTAATGACCTCTGGTCCACACAATAGGCAAGCGTTTACTGATCCTAACTTGGTTACAAAGCTGAAAGCTAATCGATACATGTTAACATAAAAATGCTTAGTGCGGCGGCTATGTTAACAATTATTTAATGAACAGTATGTCTTGGTACAGTTTGTTGGGACCGTCTTGCACGGTGAAGCAACTGTTTAAATAAACAGTGCAGCCACAGATACGTTTTTTCAGGAATTGTCAGGAACAGGAATGCCAGAAAAAGAAACGTGAACATAAAAGGGCCTTATGTAAGGTTATAAAGTTAGACAGTTGGGACATTTGAGGTTTCCACTTCTATGGAAAAATAGGAAATGATTTAATTAGCCTTATTAAAATATGCCCTGTCCTCAATTTGAGAAGATTTTCTGTAACGTTCCACTCAGTATCAACCTAACGATCCCTTATATTTTCTACTTCTCCCTAATTTTAGTCTTTCATTCTCTCTTTCTCACACACACACGCACGCACCCACGCACGCACACACGCACGCACGCACACACACGCACACGCACACACACACACAGTGAGAGACAGAGACAGTGGACAGCTTCCACTGGCTCATCACCACTCAAGAGGCCATTTCCATTTGAAAGCGTCTGACATGTCCAGTAAGGAGTGTTTTTCAAGTGGTGCCAACCGTGCCCCCTCCTGTCCCGCGCTGCCTTCCACCTTTTGTCTGAGAGGGGGTGCTCCATGTCACGGCCAGGCCTCCTGGAGAGGATCGCCGACCCCGGCTCTGACCCCGCTCCCACTCTTGTTTATAAAGGACGTGTCATCCGTGCTCTTTATTATTCCAGCTGGGCCGTGGCTACCTCTCCGATGCCCACTAACTGGTAGCTTTTGGCCCCGACGAGTCACCGGGCTTTCAGGGAGCGCTTGCACTTCCCCGCTCGGTGCCAACTGTCACAATCTAAAGAAAACAAACAGGGGGAAATCGTTACACTCCAGCTCCGCATTGGCAGGTAGACTTGAACAGAGGGCCTGCTGACCCGGCCGGGGCTGTAATCCGCTGCGTGAGCACTTCTCCACTCCGTCTGAAGGAGGGTGGGGCCGTGTAGATGTCAGTGGTGAGGTAAGATGTCGCACGCAGGGGATTTGGACGGGGTCACACCGGGTTGGGTTGCTTTGGAAACAGGCTGTGCCAGCGTCTAGCTTTCATGTGCGTTTGAGGGTCTTGACGTAGGTCCACTTCCTGCAAGCCCTGCCATCTGATTCTTTCCCAATTAAGATTGTGGGCCGATGTGTTATGGTTGAGCGCGGTTTGTTAGAGTGCAAAAGCAACACGGCACATATTTCACCATAGAAAAAGTGGTCATATTTGAAAACATTCAGCAGGAAATGACAATCATGAAGTCAAGGGATTTTTACTACCAGTAAGTTACATTGGCAGCCCTACCAGCCAAAACACCTATTTGACATTATATTAATGACACAAAACACACACACACACACACACACACACACACACGCACAGTCTGCTTGGTGGTCTCAGCCAAATCTTGAGGGTAACATTCCTCATTCCCCTTCCTTATATGCCTATGTTTCACCCCAATCAGTTTCACAGTGCACAGTACCATTTTCAAACATGGTTGACTTTTATTATATCGTTTTTGTTTTCGTGAGCACAAAGGTCAAAGACACATAATAAAGCACTTGTGTTATAAAGACGGCACTATGTTTGTCCACTATCATCATTCTTACAATTGGACAGCCTGGTGTGTCCTGTTCTAGCCTGATTCTAGTAATGTATGCATTTCCTGCCCGTCATGGCTGGAGAGTGTTTGGCACGTCTGTAGGAAAGCTTCCCCATCTAATTCAGATGCTTAATCAAGTCATTTAATGCATTGTTAAGCACGTTAAAAAGGGGTTGTTCCACAATACCTTCTGTTAATGTAGCGAGTAAAAGGGTCCGAGAGGTTACTGTGAAATTAGGCATTGACAGTAAGAATGATTAGGGCACTCTGGAATTACCTGCCGCTTTTTATTCATCCCTCGTTCGCCGTCCCCGGTTGCTCTCAGTGTGTTTGCGTGCCCTCTCTTGCTGCCGTGACCCGTTCACTGGGAGAATCACCCCCGTGACCTCTCTTTACAGGTTTGGTTTCCTTTTTTCCACGTGTTTGTTTTCCATTCAGCGCAGATAATTGGAGCCCAGAAAGCGTTCGGAGAGTTTCTCAGATGAGTGGCTTCATAATTGGGTCACTCTATTTTCTCTATATGAATAGGGGTATTTAGGGAAATAGCCAACAGCTGCTCAATTGATCCTCCTCATTTGTTTTTACTGTCACCGTGGTTTTGGACCTGCTCCTGTGTGTTCTGTCTGTAGACCAGAGCATGCTGACTCAAGTGATGGTGGGTGGGCAAAAAAAAAATCTGTTAATTTGTGTCTGTATTTTACGGTCAAGCTAGTCGATAGGTCACCAATGTCCGGTTCCCTTCCCTGTCACTCCACAACTGTCCCCATTGACCTGAACACTTGTGGTCTGATCGGACTGTGTGCATATTAAGAGTGAAGTCCATGTAAGATCATGAGTGCTTTATTTGACTGACTTATTGGGACATGGATATATAAGACAGTGTTGGTGTGACGCTCTGGTAATAGGATCCACTGTACTGTGCCAGGTCCAACAAAAATAACACAAATAAACTATAGGATGAACAACCTGATGCACCACTCTCATCACACATCACATCACAACACATCACACCTCCAAAAGCAAACAAGAGCAGTAGTTGGCTTTCTTTCTTTGATTGCACACTACCACAGTGCAGTGAGCAAATAGGCAACGTGGCTTTAAAGAAGACAGGCGGGCTTGGGAGGGTGTGCTGTCCATGTGAACAGAAGATATGTATAGTTATGCTGTGCCAATGGTTACTGGAGACACAAATATAAGATTGGCTGCCAATTGTGTATGGATTAGAACAATGTCTAAACAGGTAGTGTAATCTATTCAGTTGTGGCAGGGTATAAGAG
>JAPMUY010000570.1:10000-92500 GCA_026901105.3 Galaxias olidus | reverse complement strand
TCTTTTTTGCCGTCAATTCATTTTTGAGTCTTTTTTTCTTTACAGTTTTTTTTTTTTTGGGGGGGTTGGGGGGGTACTCCTATGCTGACGAGTGAGAACAACATCCGCTTTCTGATTGGTTCCGAACATCACATCATCAGCTATCGTGGTCCACGATTTTACAAGTGCTGTTACAGTCCTATTGCCATCCTTCCTCAAATACATGCACACACACAGTCGACACACACACACACACTCGCGCGCGCGCGTGCCGTGGACACACCAGGGCGTCCAGTATGAGTGACAGAGGGAAAAGGGTGGGACCGGCCCACCTCGTATCGTCCATCATCTCTGGCAGTGACGGCTCACTTGGCTGAACAAAAAGAGTGAGGGAGTGACGAGCGGAGGTGGAGAGAACGTTCTCATCGAGGGCTACCACACAGCGAGGAGGGGGAAGGAAATGGAGGGGATAAATGTGGGATATTGCCTGCTGACAGAATAAAGAAAGGGTGAGAGAGGTGATGGCATCACAGGTGATGAATTAGGGGTCAGGAGGAGTGGGATGACAGTGGGAGGCTGAGTGAGTACGTGTGTGGGGGGGGGGGGGGTGCGTTTGGTCGCTGTGTCAAATTAAACCACAGAGGCTAGGGGAGACATTTCATTTCCCAGATATGATGGATAGCTAAATGTTTGTGTCCCGGAGACATGGTGCCCACGCCGACACTCGCTCTCTCTCGCACACACAGCCACGGTGCGTCGGCCAAACGCTAACACGTCTCTCAGAGCACAGCTAACGAACACACATGCAGTGCAGCGCATACCAGCAAACAAGCCCACGAACAACACCATTACGTCGATACCTGATTATTCCTGCTCTCGTGTTTCTCCTAAATGCGTAGTATGCGCGCGCGGCATGCATTTCAATGTCCTGCAGGTTCCTCACGTAATGAACAATGGGGTGTACCGGAGGTCAGAACACACATTAGGCCCTAAGTGGCACGGTTAGCCTGTGCCTTCCTCCAGAGTCCCCGGCGGCCCATCCGCTCCCCACGGAGGCTGTAGCCGCCCCCGCGGCCACGCCTGACTCCCCGGCGGTAATCGCCCCCGTAACCGTGTCATCGGACACTCCCATTCCTAGCCCGGGTAAAAGTGTTTTAATTTACCCCTGGAGGCTCCTGCAATCCAGCACAAGCCCAGAGCGATTACTGAGCTTGTTTGACAAGCGCTCGCCGAACAAACGCTGTGTATTTTCTTTCGGTCTCCGTGACCATTACTGTGCAGTTAAGAGGTTCTAATGGAAACGCGGGCCTGTCTCCCCGTGTTTTGGTGAGAGGGGGGGTGGGGGGGGGGACCGGCTGGGGAATGTCTGTGTTCTGCTTTTTTATTCTGCTGTTCCGTATACAACACAAGCCAGTCATATTTCTGACTAAGCGAACACGGGACTGGATCCAGGGGTAAAGCTGTTAAACAGAAAAAAAACGCTGAGATACGGGCACATACAAGCAAGTCCTAGCGTTCATTAAAATAGTGCATTTGTAATACATTGAGGAATTAGGAGAGTAAAAAAAGAAAGTGAAAGAGAATAAATGTAGGCGGCGAGACGCAGCCACACGAGCCTTGGGCCGACCTATCAGAACCCCCTGAGCCTGGATGTGTGGTGTTCATGCTCCATCTCCTCCCAGCGGGGGGTCACGCCCTCGGGGCCTGTACAGTGAGGCTCCAACATGTCGCTGTGTGATCTATGTGTCGGCTGGGAGGGAACTCCACAACATTAGCTCCCGATGTCTCCCCCCAGCTCTCCGCAAACGGGAAATGACCTTTCACCCCCCTGCCGTGGGGATTCCTATTGGACGAGACATCTGTGCCCATTAATTGTCATTAAAAGCTGAAGTGGAGAGTCAAGTTCCCCCTCGACCTTCCAGACAGACTGAGAGGGCCACGCTATGGATCATCATCATCATCATCATCATGCTACTACTGGTTTTAATGGGCTACACGCTGTTTCTTTTATTACAGATAGTCCATTTTGGCTGAGACCGTTTCCAGCGTGTAACAGGCCGTTTGGGTGAGGTATGCATTACATTGTTTATGTGGATTTCCGGTGGTTGAGGTATAAACCAGACCCAGTGCTGTTTTAGTGGTCTGGGCCCAGACTGGTGGTGTGCACGGCGTCTGTAACGTGTGTCCTCTCTAAACAACAGGGGGATTGTTTTCCTCTCTGCCTGAGTGAGAGGCGGGGGAGAGGAAAAAAGAAACTGCACACGCAAGAAAAAGAGCCGAAGGTAATGGAACACTCGAAAAGTGCAACTTCAGAGGGAAAAACGGGAGGCGTGGTGAAATGTGTGACATGCACGGAGCGTGGGCAGAAAAGATACTGTAAATGTTTACCCGAGGACGATGAGGGGGTACTCAAGCTTCCTACCACCCTCCCCAGCTGAACAGAGTGGTCTGGTCCACTGCGTAGCTCCAGCTCCGCCGCTGACCCCGGAGAGCAGGTCGCCAGGACCACAGAGGTCCTCCGAGGCAGGTGATGGAGAGGAGGCAGCACAAAGCCAGCACTTTGCTCTAATTGAACGGAAGGTGGCTGTACACTTGCATCATAAATAAGCGGTCGTGGAAGGGGAGCTGGATTGGACCACTTTACTGCGGCCGGGCCCCGCTCGGGGACCTCAACCACTGTGGAAACCGAGAGGCCGTCAGGGGAATCCCCTAAATAACCTCCGGGCTAACTGATTTGTCTACGGCCATAAACACGACACAAAGCGCTAATATACGAGCCCTCGCCAACAATGATTCATTCCCACAGGGGGCAGGCAACTTCATCAAAGCACTGGCTTTTCCTACATAGTCACGTTCACCTTTTTTCCTGGCGGAGCCTGATGTTTTGAACTTGGACCCCCCCCCCCTCCTGCTCCTCCCCAAAAAAAACTAAAAAGGCTCAATGGATTAGCTCATGCAGATAAGGGAGGAGATAGGTAGGATGTGAACAAATGTTTAACGCGTTCGACTGAAAGAATTTGGGGGTGCTAAGCCCTGTAGCATCAAAACAAAATTAAAGCAGATCGAGATTTACTAGATAGCGTAAAGCCGTTGAACGTGTTTGCAGGCTGGGACTTGCAATCAATCGCACTCAGGCAGGGAGACTAATGCCTCTGTCATTTCTCTGGTCGCTGTCAATTCACAGCAGACTCGTGAGCGGAGAGAGAGTGACAGTGGGAGGGGCACAGCTGACACAGCGGCCTCGTCATGTTAAACGTTTCAAAATGTTTGAACTCAAATCAGGATCTGCCGCGTGTATCGATCAGTGGAAAGGACATTGTAAGGGCTAACGACTGAAGCGAGGAGGCAGAATGCATCCTTTGTTTTTTTCGCTCAGAGGACAAACGCCAGTTTGTGAGGAACACTAGTTTCCAGGACACGCGCCATGTGATCATCACACGTCCTCCGTGCTGGCCCTAATGGTCTGTTTCTCCTTGCCTGGGCCTCAGACAAGGTGTCTAACTATAACACTGTTACGAGGAGGGGCCCCCTGCCCGGCTCTCCATCTGTCACCTGGACACCTGGAGGGACAGCAGACAAAGCCCTCCTTAAAAGGCAAATCATTAAGACATAACAAATGCTGGAAGGCGCCGTAACCTTCTGGAATCACACACAGCGCGGTCCGAGTCGCACCTCTTTCACCGCCACGGATCCGTTCATGCTGCCCCCCTTCTGTCCGATCGAGGGGGTTGAAGTCTGTTTCGATCTTTTGCTGGACTGCAAAACCTCAGCCTTCCTATTCACTGGGAGCCCGTTGGTTTGTTCCTGAAGGTTGCCTCCGGCCCCACATACCCCTCCTCCTGTTGTGTTGGTATGGCTAGCAGGCACAGACCCCTCCTCCTGTTGTGTTGGTATGGCTAGCAGGCACAGACCCCTCCTCCTGTTGTGTTGGTATGGCTAGCAGGCACAGACCCCTCCTCCTGTTGTGTTGGTATGGCTAGCAGGCACATACCCCTCCTCCTGTTGTGTTGGTATGGCTAGCAGGCACAGACCCCTCCTCCTGTTGTGTTGGTATGGCTAGCAGGCACATACCCCTCCTCCTGTTGTGTTGGTATGGTTGTGTTGGTATGGCTAGCAGGCACATACCCCTCCTCCTGTTGTGTTGGTATGGCTAGCAGGCACATACCCCTCCTCCTGTTGTGTTGGTATGGCTAGGAGGCACAGACCCCTCCTCCTGTTGTGTTGGTATGGCTGGCAGGGGAGCGGCCCCGTCGTGCAGCCTGTGTGGTGGGCGTTAACACTTACCGTCTCCTTTACGAGTCTCCTTCTCTCCGTAACGTAAGCTCTCCGGTGCACAGAGACACAAGGTCAGTGGAGGTCCAGTGGGACGTTGATGAATGAATGTGGAGGGTATGGTCCTGACCAAACAGAGCGGGGCCCACATGCTGCTACATCCTGAAAAATATGTCCATTAGACCAACAGCTGAGGGAAACGGTTTAGAGGTCTTTCACATCCGCTCTCTTTGTCCTAGTATGGGCAACACACACACACACACACACACACACACACACACACACACACACACACACACACATACAGTATATACACATACTCACGCACGTACAGAAATACATAGACACAGACAGAGACACACTCACCGAGGGACCCCGCAAATACACAATCTAATCTCTTACATGCACTTGCACAAATACCCACAAATCAGACCCAAACACACACTTTCACACAAGGTCAGTGTTCTTGTATTTCTCCTGTGTTGATGAATGAAGGCCCATGCTGTCACCAGGCCGCTCCCCCACACTGTCAGAGCCAAATAAATGTGACTCGCTGCCTCTCTGCTAATCTTCGATGCCACCCCTGCCTCGCTCCTCCAAGGGTGTGCAGATAAATAGCTTAACATAAACGGCGTCTTAAAATATGACATTGCCACACTATAAATGGGTAGGAGAGCAAGAGGTACTGCGATGGTGGCTGTGGATGTGTGTTTGTAAGGAGGGAGGGAGGGGGTATATAGAGAAAGTTAGGGAGAGGGCCTGTCCAACTCATGTTGGTGCAGCTCCACGCTTCCTCTTTTTTTGCGGGTAGGCTGGGCCAAGAGGGAGGGGTCTGTCTGGACGACTGGGCTGCTCTACAAGATGGAGCGGGGCTGTAGCATTACTGTAACTTGATGTGGGACTGGAGGACAGGGGTGGGAGGGAGCTAGGTTTAGGATTAGGGTAGGGTGGGTGGGGGTTCCATACAGTATATAGGAAGCTCTGGAAATATATGAAAGCTTGTCACATCGTGAAAGGGAGGAAAGGGGCCTCTATTGGTTGAGACAGTGACCTGCAGCACAAGGACAAACTGGTTCCAGATGTCTGCCAACACATGGCTGATGCTGCTTCAGCAGCACCATGTGCAGAGGGGAGAAGTGCACCAGACACTCTTAGGGAGAGAAACAAATGCACCTCACAAATCAAAATGGAGGAACACGGCACTAAAGTAAAAACTGAAACAAAGATATGTGTGTGTGTGTGTGTGTGTGTGTGTGTGTGTGTGTGTGTGTGCGTGCGTGCGTGCGTGCGTGTGTGTGTGTGCTTTTTGTTATGTGCCCCACTGTCTGTATCTGATTCTTTAAATGGTAGTGAAAAATGGTGACATTATAATTCTTTAGATTTCTTTCCTCTTGGCTTCTGCCCAGAAGGGGATTTTTTATATTTCATTTGTTTTGTTCCCCAGCGCGTCAGCACACTGTGGCTCGCACATCAATCTTCAAATTTCTATGTTCATTTTATATCAGCATTTTGTGTTTAGGTCTGTCACTCCTGGTGATAAATAGATAACTATATTGCCTGGCTGTGGCTACATTTTGAAAACATACCCAGACAAGTCTGTACTATAGGACATTTGTGTTTTAAATTGTTTGGAAATTATTTTTAGGCTAGGATTGAAAAATGTATATGCTCAGAAGAAAGAATGGGGGTATAAGTAATTTTCCAATAAAACAATGTCAGAAAGGATTTAGATGAAAAAATAAAAGTGGAAATGGTTGACACAATTCGAGATTCACATCCACCATCATTGTAACCGTACTGTCACGCAAAATGGTGGTTCAGAATAGGTTGTATTCCGATTCATCTTTCAAACTCTTAAGAGTAAATAATAATATGTTAATATTGTATGAACATAAAGGATCTATAACTGTCAATCAAATTCAAAAGCCCAAAAGATTGATTTCCCCTTCATGTGGAAAAGGTTACATTTGCAATACATTATATTCTATGAGATTCCCAGGATACCAAGAAAATCTCAGGACCTGTGGTAGTGTCTGGGTACGCACACTGGGGAGCAGACGTTATAGAAGCTGATGGTGGAGAAGCAGACTCAGGTCAAAGTAAGCCCTGTGTTCCTCTTCCAATCCGGTGCTTCCTGATCCGGGCCTTTACCACAGTGGAATGTCGCTGAGCCTTATGCTGTCTCTGTGGGTGCTCTGTTCCCCGTACAGTCTGTAATCCACCTGCTGGATATCCCCTGTCTGACTCTGAATCTACAGGGCTTTCCCAGCAAAGAAAATACAAAAGAAAACTACAGACAAAATACAGACTGGATTACAATTCTATATTATTCCCCGTGTTGTAAGACTTGATTTTGTCATTTATAGTCGGGTCCTAGTCTGGACGGATATCTTTGCGTGGATAAGAGCTGACTCACCAACATGCAAAAATGACTGCATGCCCTGATGCAAAAGACCCCCTAAACCACTGTGAAGGTTGAGTGTAACCTCCCACCCCGGAGACCAACTTATCAGGAAATTAAAAATTAACTAAGAACACAAGATAGTAGGTTTAGCTCCCCCTCTGCAGCTCAAAACACAATATCACTCCGAATAGTCGGGTTGAAATTCGGACCCGTTTGTGCTCCGTGCCTATCGGATGTTGGATTTTAATCACAGCGATTAGCACTGCTGATAACCGCTGTATCCAAACAGGCCAGGTTGAGATCTGCTCTCTTATTATTCTCTAGCTCTCACGCAATCCAGACCCAAATTCCTAACCCCCAGATCTAGGCCAGGGGATCACGGTATTCCGTACAATGGGACTCCATCAGAGCTGTTGCCTGACTGCTAACTGTAAAACCCACACTGTTATTTATCACTCCAGACCTTTTCAGCGTCAACACAAAAAGAGGAAAAAGCTAATGTGTTCAGTCATAAACATGATCAAACTGAACCGCTCTCGCGTCTACTGCAACACAATCCTCAATTGGCACTTAAGAGCATAATGAACATAACATATCATGGATAAAGTAAGCGAATAGCTCTCATTAAGATGTTTATAGACTAGTATGGACGGTCTTTTCATGACAGGTAAATTGAGTCCCCTTGCCAGTGTGGTGACAGTTACCGTCCTGGATGAGAATGAACGTGTTGCCCTGCTCATGCTGCAGTAGCTGTCATCGGTCGACTAATCCAGATTGACAGCCTGGATTTAACACGCTTTGCTGTCCAAGGAACAGAGAGGGTGTCTGAGAAGCAGCTCCCTCACCAAGTGTTGATATGCCCATCTGAAATTCCCCCTCCAAGATTCCTCTTTCTTGGAAGCATGTCAAGTTGAGAAGTAGACCGTGTCTTGGGCACACAGGATCTTGGCAAGGGCCTGCCAAAGACGTGCCTCAAACAAGTGTTAGTGATTACAGCTAGTTATCCCTTATTAAACATGATTAATGCCTCAGCTTAAAAGGGCGTGTCAGGGATATGTTACACTTTGATTTCTGACACATGCTGTGATTAGGTCTGCTGGAGAGCAGTAGATGCTAACGCTTACCCAAAACTAAAACTTTCTTTCCAAAGCCAAAAGGCTCCGATGCTGATCTAGCGTTTTAATGAAATTACATCCTGAAAAACATGCACGTACTGAGAAATAAATGTAATAAGATCTTTTTTTTACTTTTAGTCCATGTCTTCCACATTGCACTCTCTCCTTGCTATCTTCCCATCTCTCAATGTAACAAACATAGGGTGAACAGTACAGGATGGCCAAAGGACATACCTCAACTGACCTCTCTATACCATCTTAATCCCTGAACAATTGCCAGTCACTGCGTAGAGCGATATGTGTTTCATGTAGGGTTGCCAACTATTAGCTGGGACTTTCCCTATATTAGGCTAAATTGGTTTCTGCCATGTCCCGTATATTGACCGCTACTCTACTCTGATCACCGGTCGACACTCTCACAGATTCTAGATCTGATACAACAGCAGCAGCAGATCATGTGTTGATCACGCCATGGATGAGATCACCTGTCATCAAATAACAGCCCCCCTCATGTGCATCAGCTGTACGTATAGAAAATACCTGGGAAAAAAGGAAGAAATAGAAAATACACTGGTCTGGGGTCGTTCGGTTGGTTTGGCGTGTGCAAATATGGATAAACCTGCAAAAAAATAAAAGTGCGCAGCTAGCTTACATAATGATAGTTTTAGTAAAGATATAGACTAAATGGATTTTGTCTATTTGCCTTCCCAGTTGAATAGGAATGAACATACACACTGTATGTGTACGCAACACCACACCCACAGAGCCGTGGCACCGTTGCTGGCACGCCACCTTTTGTCCTGTGTTTGGTAGTGAGAAAATTGGCAACCCTAGCTTCGTGCTACGACTGCAACTTCACACACACATACACACACACACACACACACACACACACTGCATTCTTTCCAAGACTACAAAAGGTCATATATCAGCAGAAAGATACGGTCATTAATTTTACGATAAGAGGCCAAGCACAATGGTTCAGCCAAACTATACTTCAGTGCATTCCACGCTAGTTTTTGTTCCGTTTTGTGTTGTTGTTTTTTTTTACCCAGCTCAATGTGATTTACCCCTAATGGTGTGATAGATAAGCACTTTCCTCGTTAGCATTGAGTCAAGGGCTCTGTAAGGAATGAAGCAATCAAACGGTAATTCCGCAGACAAACACAGGCACTATAAATCACCCTCTCCCACATGGATGGAGGCCAAGATTACACCGACACAATGACCTTACAGCAAACACTAACCTGCTGCAACCTCACAGTGACCTCTCCAAGCTCACATGACTCCCAGTGGCATCAAGATCTCTTCACAGTTAGCCTAATGGGCTACCACAAGGTTTGAAGTATTGGCTACACGTATACAGTTGTGATCTACGCGATCGTCATAGTGTGGGGTTGACTAAAGGAACCTATGGACGCTTTAATCAAAGCCACAGGGGTTGCATTTGCTGTGGGCCGCTGCATTGCTACCATTTGCACACTTTATCTGCCTACATGCACAATGGGAGAGGGCGTCCTGGTGAGCTGTTCCATGGCCTGTTATTTATCTCAGTAATATGCTTTTCATGAGTTTTAGACGCCCACCTAGGCATGGCCTACACTGACCCTGTCTGATAAATATAAACACACACTGCTTATCATCTTAACATGCTGCTAGTCCTACTGCACAACAGAGCCCAGCGCTGAGACATTTTTTCCGTCCCCCAGTGTGCTACCCATTCCATCAGGATTTTCAGTTTTTTATATTTTTGTTTTCTGCCAGCAATGCACTTGGTGCTCAGTCAAGTTTGGTCTCTCAAATAAGTGCATAGAAAAAAACAACAGTGAATAAGAAAACACCTGCTTTGAATTGCACACAGCGCTTCCATTTAAAATGGTTGTCCCTTATTCAAGATAATACGCTTTCTAAATACTAAATACAAATATTTTCCAAGGAACTTTACACCTCTTAGAACCTAGACATTATACCATACCTATGGATAGTTTTCCATAACATGTGTCAGCCCTGCAGGTTACCTTTCTCTGGATTAGCCCCCCATCATCTGGGAGAGTCGGTGATAACAGTGAATTAGAAATCAATTAGCCTCCTGTGGAGTCTGTTCGATGTAGTGCCCCATGGAATCTGTTTTATTTTCACAAACTATTGTTTTTTATGAGTCCATGGTCTCATATTAAGTTACAAAATATAGATTTCAAAACGGTCGTAAAACTGCATCATTGATAGGATGGAGGAACGCTAAAGCCCTTGTGTTTTGCTTATTTTCATAGTAGGCTACAGTATAGTAACATAGCATGCGGCCAAAACATTCTCAGCAGTCATATTTCTTGAGTTGTAACATTACTACGAGTAGGCCTATTTAAAAAAAGAAAAGAAAATATGTCCACAACACCGGATGTAAATTGTATTTATTTGTGGTCCAGCTGCAACGAAAACAAACAACATAACATTGACCTGCATGCGACACTACAAGTTTGAGGCGACGAGAATGGGGATGGGTGAGTGCTTTTAGAATTTGATGATTTTGCTTTAAATAACGAGAAACGTGCAATACTGAAAATTATTTCTCTAACCACATATAACAAGCTGGCTAAATTTGACTTTTACGCAGCTATACGTTTTACTACCTTGCTTTCGAAAAATACAATACTATGCAAATTAGTTAAGTTATACTGATATTTTGTCCGGCTGAATACCTTTTCCTAAAATAACTAAATGTTTGTATCTGCCAGAACTTAAGTTTTCTATGCCTGAATTTCTGTGGTTACTTCATACTGTCCGTGACGTAGCAACTATCGGGTCCTATCAGTACTTTCTCTTGCCTTACCGGATGGATGCCAGTGCATTACAGAAGCCGTGAATTTAGTTAAAGGTGCTTTTCTCAGGTCAGGGTTAAATGGGTCAGAGGGGAAACAAGGTTGGCTTGACAGCTCAGCCTTTGATGTTGGACTAATAGGCTGGTGTTGATACGCCAAGTCCAGGTGGTTGCAATATTTATGTTTTGTGTGTGTGTGTGTGTGTGTGTGTGTGTGTGTGTGTGTGTGTGTGTGTGTGTGTGTGTGTGTGTGCGTGAGATGGCTTGTGGACTAAGGGGTGTGGATGGGGGGGGGGTGGGGGGGGGGGGATCGAAGGGATCGAAGCGTGTTTGTTAACAGACAACAAACCAGAGACTGAGGCATAGAAATAAAATGCCATTTTGTGACACCAAAAATTCAGTACAACATTGGTCCCATAAAAAATAGATCCTTGTTTACTTTGACTTAAAAGACACCGTACTTCTTCTTTAGAATTATTGCCTTTTATTTTTCCTTCCACAGTAGTTATTCGGTCTGATGGATGAACCATTTTCTGAGCCATCTTCTGAAGTCTCTCCTAACCCATAACGGCACAGCATGACGATGAGAAAGCTGGAAAGGGGAGTGAAAGGGTGGAGAGCTCCATAAATTGTTGCAGGAAAGACCCCGGGCTCCAGGGCGGCCCGACTGACTGGCCGCAGAGAACACGGCTGAGCAGCTGAACGGGGGAGGAGGATTAGAGGGAAGAGGGAGGAGAGGACAAGTAGGGGAGGATGGAAGGTGGGTGGAGCGGCTGAGTGTTCATACCTCCTGGTGACCTCCTGTTCTGCACCGTCAACGTCCCTGAGGCCGAGGATGATGGGGATTTAGGGGGGTGCTCCTGGAGGGAGCGCCTTCCGCCGTTTGAAAAATGCAATGGAACCGAGGCAGGCTGACCGTGACGGCCGCTACTCCGAGCGCTGATCGACTGCGGCTTCAGATTTGTTTGCGTCGTAAAGAGCTGGGGCACATGTGCAGAGATACAAATCGTAACTCATGTCACCGTGCCAATGTCTGTGCCGCCATATGAGGAGGATTCAAAGCATTCCCCAGAGCGAATATGACTGGGCTGTATATTACGCCCCAGCTCAACCGTTTATTAGCCATCAGTCAGATCCATCATATCAACAGCTCCCAAACAATGTAGAAATATTTTCTGAGCTGAGTACGCTGCCTCTTCACCTCGTCATTGAGAGTGACAAGCGCACTTCTTCTTTTTTTCTGCTCCAATGTCTGCCTCTCCATCTCTTTTTCCTTCCCGTCCTTCTCTTTCTCTTCCTCTGCCTGGCTTTGGTAAGGTGGGTCGGTAAACAAAGAGTGACGTCCAGGTGGATTGCTCCATCTGGCCCTCGGTGGCAGAGAGACTGCCTTCCCCTGTGCGCGTCAGCAAGCACGGCCGGAGAGAGAGAGATTAGCCATGGTCCACTCTCTCTGCTGCGCTTTACCGTCCAGCCCTCCCCAAGGAACACTTAAGCCACAGCGTTTAACCACCGCTCTCACACTGAGGCACGGGGAGAGTGTTCTTTGTCTAGGCACTGTGTGTGTGTGTGTGTGTGGGTGGGGGGGGGGGTAAATTAGGGTTTGAAGATATTTGCATGTGTATATAACTGATCTCATATGCGTGAGAATGTGGTCTTTCATGCGGTTGTGTCCTTGCATGTGTGCTTGTTTCTGTGTGTGTGTGTGTGTGTGTGTGTGTGTACGCGGGCAGATGTTTGTGTGCTCAAGTGAGACGCGATTTGTGTACGTGTGCCACAAAATCCATCGTCCTGTTCACGGGCGGCACAGCAGCATGTGAAATTCCATAGGACTTCGTTAAAGTCCCCAACATGAGTCGTTCATCCACGTGCATGTATTTACATACCATGTTTCTTTAGCGATCACTGCAATGCACTGTTCACACATGTCTCTAGCTAATTCATGTGCATTTCCTTGGAAGTAATACGCCCTCTTCGCAGACCAGGCAATGTGTTCATAACTTGCTGTGCAAGGAAGTGTGCTGTCCTAGCCGTTGTATACTGCCCTAATTTCCTCGATTATGACCGGCCGTAAAAGGCACCTTTTCAGTGGTAAAAATGGAAGTGCCTGTGTTTCTCCCTGGTTCTTTAGTATATAAAGGCAGTATATTGGCTCAGTGGCATTTCCCAGTGGGCAGGTTGGTCTGTGTGACCCCTGTAAACGCTTCCGTTTCTGTCACCACCAGCACACTGAAATAAATTGGCTTTGGTCTCTATGGAGGGGTTGGCTATTGCTGCAGACCTGAGGCCGTATTGGTATAGCCGCAGTCTCGCAAGGGAGGCTGTTTTACTGCGTGTGTGTGTGTGTGTGACCGTGACCTGGGTGAACGGTGTAGGTATGGTGAAGTAGTGACCGTAGTGACTACAGTTTGTGTGTGTGAGAGACAGTGTGTGTTTGACCTCTAACTGCTGTCCTTGTGGGAGCGTTTGCTCATGAGGCGGTACTGCAGTAGGAATGCTGCGTATGACCAATCTACCCACGCAATTACAGGGAAGACCTTCCCACATGGGTGGGGTACTTTCAGCTCTGCCCTCAAAATACATATCTCACACATAAGGTCATGTTATTGTATTCAATACCATTTACATTGTTCTATGCAAGCTTATCACACACTACCAAATAATAAAGAGAAAAAGGCAAGCAGGGAAGGAGATTAAAGTTTAAACCGACCATTGTAGATTTTCTGGGAAATAACTATAGTATTAAGGTAAATGTGCAGGAAAGTTGAATTATTAAGATGTGAACTGGAATGAAGTCTTGCTTACCGTGATAAGAAAGTGCAATGCAAGATGAACAGATGGAAAGAAAACAGCTTGTAGCAAGACATTATGGATGCAGGGCTTGCTGATCCGGCACACCACCTGATTTGCAGCACTTCTAGTCAGACTGTATGGTCAAGTCTCCATCTTAAAGGGAAGTAGAAGGCTAGAGACACAAGCCACATGGCAACATTCGACCTGGTAGCTGTGGCTAGATTAGAAATGAGTTGAGTGACATCTGGCATTGAGTTGTGCATATGAGCTGGGTGCAAGGAGAACATTAAGGTGTGTGTGTGTGTGTGTGTGTGTGTGTGTGGGGGGGGGGGGGGGGGGGGGGGGGGGTTGGGAGTGTGAGGGTGAGAGACTACATGCATTTATATGACAGACTCATGACAGACTCGAGACCAACTCATAAGGCAAGTAATCAAACCACTGCATTGGGTTTTACCAGAAAGGGTGGATGGGACTGCACTATATTGTGTAATGTCATGCAGTATTAACATCAATCAGTATCAATACCTCAGCGTTATTTCCACATGACTTGCTCAATAACATCACAAGAGGAAGTGGAGGAAGAACGTAACTATGACAACATACAGTTACAGTATCACACCGCTAAAATCCGCCTGAGGTTTCACTTCCAATGCCTTGATATTTCTGGAAGCCTCCGTCCACATATTATTATTATTATTATTATTATTATTATTATTATTATTATTAATAATAATAATAATACATTTTATTTAGTTCTTAGCGCTTTTCTCGAGACTCAAAGCACTTCGCACAAATTGATTGCCAATTAATTACACAGAACACTCAGTCTGAGTGATACCACGGCAGCCAATTTGCGCCACCCAACATATTACGACAGACTTGCTTAGGACACACAGACCGACTCCAGGTGAATTGGCAGTGACTGGTCAGGGCACCGGTAGGAGAATGGAGCATGTTTTTTTTTTATGGTGGGAGGAAACCCACACAAACACGGGGAGAACATGTAAACTCCACACAGAAAGGTCATTAGGTCAAGTGGGGTTTGATCCCAGGACCTTCTTGCTGTGAGGCACCAGTGCTAACCACTGAGCCACCGTGCTGCCGATATTATGCCATATTAACTGTTTGTATTTCAAAGTTTGAAAAACCCCTGTGCAGAACGTAGCAAAACAAATTTGGGCATTACACATAGGTGAAGCCCTTCTCCTCCACTTCAACGACTAGCACACCCCCATGTTTGCCCAGGCAGGGTCGCTAAATCACCCCTCCAAGGTCAGGCCCAACGTTGCTCTTATAATTACGACCGAGGGTAATTAGTTTGTACGGCCCAAGGTTTCCAGAGCAGCACCGGCCATATTTCCTCTGTCACCTAGGCCTGGTGGGTGGAACATGGAGACATGCATCGGTTGGGCCAGTGATCTGTAATGAAGTCCCCTAAGCAGAATAATTTGGCACGGCTGACTGAGTGCGTGCGTGTGTGCGTGTGTGCGTGTGTGTGTGTGTGTGTGTGTGTGTGTACAGACCTAAGAACATTATGTTTGGTAGCAATGATGTTTTTTTTACAAATACAGTATGAAAAAGTATGTGTGGAGAGAAAAACATTAGCCATCACAGAGTTAATGAAAGCAAAGGATTAGGTCAAGCGTTGTTAAGAGAGCGGTATTACTCAGACCCGCTGACCTTTGCATCATCAATGACCTTCCTTCCTGTGTGTTTCTCTTTCTTCTTCCTCAGCCAAATGTTGTTATTCTGTTCTTGCTGTTTTTTAGTTTCTCCTTCAGTAACTTTGCCACAGCCTTGAATTTCTTTTTTTGTTGATGTAAACAGTTTTCAAAGTAACGGTGACATATACAACTGAACAGTTTCAAACCTGTCAAAAAAGGGAAAGACGTACAGACACCAAAAAGACGTTTGCTATTACTGTATACCCCATTTCCTCTTTTTTTAATGAAGGTGGCACACGTATTCAATTTCTGGATGGTGAAAGTATACTTACATGATTAAAGAGCACAATATCACACAACACGTTAACCCTCGAGAGTACAACAACAGTTAGCTCACATACTTCCGCATATAGTCTACATTTGATAGTGCCCGATGCTGACTATCTTACAAACAGCCCTCCATGGTACCCCCCACCACCGCCCTCCCCAGAGCTTAAACCTGCCCCACCAGCTGGCTGCTCCACACCACTGAAATGTGCAGTAATACACCTGTCACTCTGCGTGCCACAGGGACTACCAATGTGATAGCCTCAGCTCTTTTTTTCCCTCTCCCACCACTCCTGCTCCACTGCTGACTCCCCAGCCCCACCGCTGCCCCCTCTCCCCATCTGCCCTACCTGCACACCCTGCCGGTGCGGAAACCCAGCCCCCGTGCCTCAGCGCCTCCCTGGGCCGCGCCGCCGCCGAGCGACTGCACGCCTCCTCCGCCTCCGCCGGCCCCGCTAATGTCCGCCACCATCTGTGTCTGCCTGCCATCAGCGCTCTAATGTCACCTCAAGGCCCTCGCTTCTCCGCGCGAGCAGACGGCACTGTTTACTCCGACTCCGCTCCGTCCCCCGCCCTACTTGGTCCTCTCGCTCCGTTAATTCACCATAACGGCGGTGCCACACCTCATAAAGACGTAGTGATTAAGGAGCAAAGTCCTCCAATAAGCAAACTTTGTTCAGGAGTTGGGCGGTATTGACTGCTCCTGCGACCTCATGGCAGTTTGACGCAGTGTGACTTCGACGGTGGCTTATCGATCACGGGGAGTTGCAGCCAGCCTCCAGATCAATGGCGAGCGGTGGTGAACATGGGCTTCCAGGGGTCAAGGCCAGATCTAGTGGAATGTGCAAGGGTAGCTTGGGGGCTGCTGGAAATGCCTGTCAGCATTGGCAGGGGCTCCGCTGGGCCAGACCTGGAGTTGGTGTCTCCTGCGGGGTTCAATCAGATACACTCAGTGTGCATACACAACTATGCTCACATTTGCAAGCACGCAGACACACACACACACACACACACACACCCACACACACACACTCCAAACAACAAATAATTACGCACCGTGACTGAAGCCAGCCAAATTCAACAGTCTGTCCAACACAACAGTGCTTATTATATCTACCGTTAGACATTATGCATACAGTTAGGTATGGATGTGGAGGGATTTCCTTAGTGGAAATATCCTGGACACAAGATCAATGGAGTGATCCAGGGAGCAGTGTTAGCATTGGAGTGCTTCTCTTTAATTATCTCTCGTACGGAGGGCCTTAACGAGGGGAAAGACTCTTAATTGAGAGTGGGGGGAGGTTGATGAACCTTTGAGACTGTTGGAGGCGGAATGCCCTAGTTTGCCATGGCCAAATCGTAATCACTGAGCTGGCAGTCACTCACCCGGAGTCGACCTGCCTAACACACATCCTCTGCATGTCAATAAAGCTTAGAGGATTCAGGGAAGAGAAATGGCCGCTTTCCTCTACGTTTAGGCTACCTGTATAGTCATTGCAGAATGATTTAAATGTTGCTGCTGCTAATAGGTCTTTACTTTTGTATTTTAGTATTCTTTAGTTCCCAAATATTGATATTGGAACACGTGAGGTTACTCATGAAGTTGAGCTTTGCGATCCAGAGATGAAGCAGGTTGTTGTGTAACTTGTGTCTTACATCTATGATGATACTGCTTGCAAGGTTGTGAGAGCCAGCTGAAGTTGGCTTATAGTTGGTAAAACATCATGCACTCTCAAACTAGTCTACAAACATCTATGCTACAGTATGTTGTTCTACAGTACGTTGGTCTGCAGTACGTTGGTCTGCATAGATTGCATCCCAATAGCCTACCTATCAGTCAGTCTTTTTTGTTTTGTTACATTACAATTTTTCCTCCAAAAACGTACTGGCGTTTCTCTCATCTGGTTTAGGAAAGAGTTTCTCCAGTGGAGCACTGAACCAGTTCTACTGCACAGAAGTCGTGGGAGCTCATCCATTTATCAGCATCTGTTGTTTCTCCTCCTCTGTCATTCCATCTTTTTCTGTCCATCTGTTTTCTTTTGCCTTCTGCTTCTTTTTCGTTTGCTTGTTTTCCCAAGCCTCCTCTTATGTTTTTTTTTTATCCCTTTCTCTTCCTATTCCTCTTTCCCACTCTCTTCTCCACTAATAAGCTTCCACAGCCCAGAGTCTCTCCTACATTAGTCATTGACCTTGGAGGCTGACCAAACTGCAGTACTTATTTATGCCATCATTAATTTCAACTCATGTTGATTAATATAGTTGCATTATTAACAATAATAATAATAATAATAATACATTGAATTACAAGGCGCCTTTCAAGGCACTCAAGGTGTTAATATAAAAAACAGTTCTCATAAAAATAATAAAAATAAATAAATAAATAAAATAAGATCAAAATAAGTAGTATACAATTAAAAAGGCATGGAGCCTGCAATGGAGCCTAACCATAACTTAATTCTATTTCTTCTTCTTTTGGAGAAATTACATTCCAGGGAGGTTAAACAAATCAATGTTACACATAAACATAAATTATTTATTAGAATAGTTTACATGTTGAAACATTATACATTAAAATAGAAAGCCTATAGCATAGCCTTTGATCTTTGTAATATCTGCTTATTAAATAATACAAATGTAAAGTTGCATGGCAGTGAGAGAGCGATAGCCGTTGGATAAAAAATGCATGAATAAGAAATCCAATCAATGTACTAAATGAGTTAGCGATTGCGTACCACATCAACGTTTTTCTCGGTGATTCACGGCGCCGATTCAGAGTAATGCCTTCTCCCCTTGGAGCGCTTCATCTTCTCTGACATCAACGCTAGCGTCGGGGCTTACATCCTGCATCTTCCCCAAGTATCTCTTCTCTCCGCTAATCCCTCTATCTCACAGATTGTACCTCAGTGACAGGTGAGATAGCATCAAGATCACCTTAGTTCTGAGTATTGGAGGAGCGTGTTTTCCCACTTATGAAGAAAAAAAAAACATTAACAAAGTTTTCCCCTCAGTCAGTTACAGCCACAGAATCTCTAGAGGAGGATTATCTTCTCAGGTGTGGAGTGATTTATCTATTTATCACTGGTGAAAAGCAAAGATGCCACTGCAACACACACACACACACACACACACACACACACACACACAAAAGTTCAAAAAACTCACAAGCCGTATAAAGCCCTGTGCACACACAGACGAATTATTGGCAGCGGTGAGGGTCTGAATTAAGCTCAGTCAGGGGTATTATGGTGGGATGGGAGAGTATTAAGGAGAGGGCATGGGGTTAATATTGGAAGCTGCATGAGGCAATCTGTGCCTTTTACATACCGCTGAGGAGGAGAGAGCAACTTGGCACCATTTCACGGGTCACTTCTGCCGAAGAAATTAGATCGGACGCAGTATTGTGAAATATCAAGGTGTGTGTGTGTGTGTGTGTGTGTGTAAAAGCCACCTCAGCAGGGGACATTGAGCACTCTTTGCAAATAGGCCAAGAGACTCCCATCACAGGTAACAACATAAGCATTTCAATGTATCCGTTTGTCAAAATCCATCCAGCTTCTTTGCTCCGAATCATCAAAGGGTTAGGTGGAAAGGCTGTAAACAAATTGTTTTTATGTCGGCTGTTAGAAGGTGCTGCAGAAAGGTTAATTAAGTTGATCAAGTAGAATGCAATTTGCTAGAAATAGCCTGGACCGGATGTCTCAACGTGCTTCACATTGGCAGGAAGAGTACACTCAATTAGTTTTTAAATGTACACACTTTAAGTCTGGAAAATAAAGTTTGAAACTTAGTTCAGGAGATTTTAGTTGTTTAATCATTGCACAGGTCGTTACAGGATGATAATAGTTGTAACCACAGAAATCCTTTCGGTGAAGGTGTTCAGGGTCAGCTTTTTGACAGACGTGCCTTAAAGCACAACTGTTTGTAAAATAAAGCTTTGTCTGGAACAGATATGATAGCTTCATAGAATGGTTCAACATTATAAAACCAATTGCTCTCACTTTTGAATTGGTGACGGATGACGCAGTGGTCCATCTGTTTCTCAAAGGAAATGTATCTGTGATTCATCATTTCAGATCTGCCATTTTAGACAGGAAAATATACTAATGTCAGCATTGTGATGAGTTCATTTGGTACCGTAAAATTAAAGTCTGCTTCACCATGCAATGTGGGAGACTATCAACAATGACAGATGGAAAGATGATGAATAATGATTGGAATCTGGATTACAAATTACTTGGTAACAAGCATTAAAGGCCCATGGCAACACTAGCATTAGCCATTAACTCTCTCCCAACAAAACCATGCGCTCTGTTCAGCACATATTCAGTGTAAATAGATTCAGATGGGTGTTTGTTTTTAGTTTTTTAACTTATATGTTTTTTAAAGCCACATTTTGGTATCAGTGTTTGTTTTACTTTACCCTTTTTTCACAATGGCCACAACACAAAGTTAGTTAGTTTGGCCTACATGTGGCATTGAACCAGTGATTCAATGATAACACCGCCTTTAAGATTTTAATGGGGCATTGCAGAGAATATTAAAATTGGGGAAAATAATAACAGCAAGTTCTTAATTGTGGATTCATGCCAAAACTGTGGTTTTTCAGTGAAAGGGCCAAAATAAAGGAAAATTGCTTCACAAGTTGAATCGGGTTGAAGTTTCAAGGATTTCTTTATTTCATATTCGAATTTCAAATTTTTCGTCCTTTATTTCAGAATGGCTGTGTAAATAGTGGGAGCTAGGATCTGACAACCACACAGCTGTGAAAACAAGCGTAGTTTAAAATGGCTGCTTCTCTTTCTATTACTCTTCCACACAAGCCCTTATTACATTCGGTTTTAACTACTTTCTATGACACAGCATGGGTTGCAGATTCAAAAACAGAGCGCCAGAATGCCTCTCTTATATGGCTATTGATTTTAATTGCCGGCCATACTGCCTATACAAATGCTGCCAAATCTTCTTAGTGTCTTGCAAACAAAATGACAACGTATTATGAGGTTGTCCAAACAGTTGTGTCTCCACGTTAAGCTACTTCTCTGTCTCTGGGTCTATGCCTTCCCTCCTTTTACTTTTTGCCTAAAATACTCTGTAATTACTCACTTACAAAATGGACATTTTGTGGTGAGTGTTTTGCTTATTCTTTTATAGAAGCAGCTCATCAGACAAACGTGCAGCGTCCGGGTAGTTCCTGTAGCACTTCCCCATCTCTTCCTCTGTTTGCCCTTTTGCCATGTCTTTGTTTCTATCCATAAAAACCCTTCTGTGCAATTAAGTGGACTGCTGTCTCCGTAGTGGAAACCAATTTATTATCTTGTACTTGTCTCCCAGATTTCTTTATCAGGCTCCCAATCTCGCCTGGGAACTGGAGAGGCTCTTGAAATGCTTCTCTCTCTCTCTCTCTCTCTCTCTCTCTCTCACACACACACACACACACACACACACACACACACACAACTTTGCGTCGGCATTTGTACACGACTGTTGTTCTGGTTCCGAGATGACGTGGTATTTTCAAAGTGCTCAGACAGGGCCCAGGGGGACGTGGAGATGATATCTAGCTGTTGCATCAAAACAGCACGATCAGCTACTCGCTCCGGCTCCGCATCGAGCCAAGTGCTTTGTTTTCCCATCTCCATTTCCTCGTTTTTTTTCCTCTGTTGTTATCAGCCAGGGAAGGCCTCTCCAATGCGTTCACAGACTCAATGCTTCACTTTTAGTGCGATAGGTTTCAGCTACAAAACCTACAGAGTAGCAATCATTGGCTTACTAAATAGACTTTTTGGTTCCCGTTTCTTAACACATCTTTGATGTTTTTAGCTGGTTTTGTTTGCCAGTTTCATTGTTAGTAAAAAAAATGACCTTGGATACGGTGACGTGATGCATACCAAGGGGAACGTCGTTTTCCTTTCTCACCTGTGATTGTGAGAAACAACGTGGCTCTAATCAGATAAGGTTAGCAGAATAATCAGAACAACTGTCTCCAATCAGCAGTCATTATGAATCAGCCCCTGTCCAAAAAGGTTTTATCCCGTTGTGTGAATGACTCAAATTGGTGGGTAATTTGTTATTAAGAGTCATAGAAAGACACAGTTGAAATTGAAGTATCACCTGAAATAGCGTTGTATTCAGGTGCTTAAATGGGCTTAAAGCATAGAAAATTCTAAAGTGAATCTGATTCCAAAAGTGTGCTGTAATAGGTGCAATTTGAAAGTAATGTTCTGGCCTTTTCGTGCGTGATTAGCTTTTGTGTGACGCTCTTTCTCCTACGTAGCTGTCAGTTTTAGAAGCTTTTTCCTTCTACTATTTTGACCCTTGGAAGCTAAAAGGACTTTTTCCACTTGGTGCATGTGGACCTTAACAAATGTTGCAGGACTTAGTTTAAGCGAATGTATAAATGTGAAGCATTTTTTTATATATATATATATTGTACATATGTAAACTTTCTAAGTCAGAATAAATGCTGTTAATTTCCTCAACCCAAAAGGTAGTCCATAGGATGACAAAGTCCAGGCATGTGCCTAGAGCATAACACCAGTTGACTAAGCAAGGCCGGCTGTACTCTGGCTGTTGTTAGCTGCCCTGACAGACTGTGTTTGGTCTCCCCAGGCCTGGCTTCGTGGCTAAGACGCCAAAGCCTGTCTGCAATGTGAATCCAGTGGTTTGGAAGGAGAGCGAGTGACGGGGGACACATATTTGGGCCTGCTTTACGTTGTGTCCGAGCGATAACGCGCCTCGACACGCTAACGCGGTCCAGCTGCGTTCGCCGAGGGAAAAAGCAGCTTCTCCCTTTCTCTTGGAATTCTGTCTTCTACTTTATGCTCCTGCCCCCTTAAATAACACACCTTACTGAACGGACAGCAGGTTCCCATTGTGCCGATCTGCGTAATGTAGCGCTTCAGCAGCCATAGCTGAAATTTATGGCCTATAGCTAATCGATTTAGTGCCATACTTTCCTTAAGATTTGACCGTTACGGAGATTTACAATACGCTGTATGTCTTTTCACGATATAGACACATATATTTTGTTTAAGACTTGGAGACATGTGAAAAGACGAGGCAAACCGTTTGCAGTAGTGAGTGCTGGTGTGGACAGCTCTCATCAGTAGAGTGACGTAAACGGGAACACATTTTGATCCGTAGAGGAAGAGAGTTTTAGTTTAGGAAGGAAATGCCGGCCTCAATACAAACTGGTGGGACGGCATTTCCTAGTCTTTTCTTATCCACCTCCTTTTTCCGTCTCGGTCAGTGTCTGCCATCATTGGGGAAAACCGGCATGTTGAAATGAGAGCAATGCTGTTCCCGATAATTATCCAATAAAGTCTGCGCCCACCCATCACGCGCACACAGACAATCAGACACCAGTAAACACACACACACACACACACACACACACACACACACAGACATACTTGGACGCACGTCAATATATAAAAAAGCACCAGTCCAGAATATTAACTCACGCTTTCTCACGGACACTATTTTATGTCGGCCAACACAATCACACATTGAAGCAAAAACATCAACACCAATACAAGCAGCCCAACACATCTCACATCCCCCACCCCCCCACACACACACTTACAATCTGTCCGTGTGTCTCCTCTCTGCCCTGTGCCCGTGAGGTGTAAATGGTGGGTAATGGTGTGTGTCAGACCTCTGCAACAGCCCATTAGGCACGTGGAGAGAGTTCATCTGATCCGATGTCTCTCTTCCCACTGTAAAGAATCCCAACGCCGCTGTCCCGTCGCTGCAGCCCTGGTCTGACTCAGGACTCACCCGGAAAACCAACCAGGGTTAGGACGGGCCTTGAAGCCCCTTCCGACAGAAAAACAAATCCAGATGAGCGAATCTGATGGTAGAATGTGGAATTACGTGACACTTACTCCTGTTCTCGTGACGGGGACTTCCATAGTATTGTATAGAGTGGTTTCCTGTGTGTGTGTGTGTGTGTGTGTGTGTGTGTGTGTGTTTGCGGACAAAGGGGCCATTAACGTGGGCTGGTGTGCACACTCTATATATTCCACGGATTGTGTCTGCAGACATCAAAACGTATCATTTTCAAGACATCTCTTCGACATATGTTTTGCATCACTAACGGTTCTGGTTCACCCTAACACCTTAACTAGCGCACCCCCACACAGACACACCCACGCACACACACACATTTGAAAACACACACATTGCATATTTACAGAGCACACACTGTCTCCCTTTATGTGGTGGGGGTGTATAGAAGGAAATCTAAACAGCGGGCCAATTCCCAGGCCTGCCTTTGAGGTTAAGTGTTTTCAGACGGGCGGGTTCAGTTTCATCACGTCAAATGTATATTTTTCAAGTGGGCTAGAAGGGGCAATGGACATGTCGGGGCAGAGAAATACTTCTGAATATATTTCTAAGAACGCGTAATTATCTTCATGAAGAAGGCTCCATTTATTAGTGAGAGGAGGGTATGAAAACAGTTAACTGGAATGGTAAATGCACTTTTTTTGAACAGCGAGAGCGAGAGAAAAAGAGAAGGAAAATAAGAGGGCCCAGAGACAGTCCTCCATGCCCGTGTTGCTCCAGCGTTTCTCCTCCACTCAGCAGTTTGTCCAGATGCTGGCAGCAATACAGCCGCCTTCTGCTACTCAGGATGTATTTCACCCTTCTTCATCTGTAACTGTCACTGTGTGTGTGTGTGTGTGTGTGTGTGTGTGTGTGTGTGTGTGTGTGTGTGTGTGTGTGTGTGTGTGTGTGTGTGTGTGTGTGTGAACCCGCCCATACACTAATATATATTCAGGTACAGTAAGTATTACTGAAAGGTAGAGGGAGCAAGGCGACACTGTCAAAGTCCCTACATTGACTGCTCTCTTCAGTACTCCTATCAGTGCTAGGTTACTTTTAGAGACCACCCCTTCCACGCTGGATTTCTGATTTGTGCTGTTATCCATGCCGGCTCACTGTTTCTGCTTTATCGCGCTGTGTGGGTACGTTGTGTAAAATGCACAGTAACTAAGGCTAAAGCGATTTTCCAACAATAATTCAGCAGCTTTTTTCCCGAAAAGGTGTTTGTGGCTGGTGTGTCTGATGGTGGTTGCTGAGTTGTTGCAAGGGCATTTGCATGGTGAAATAATTGCTTCCAGAGCTCCCTTAGGAATGATTGCCCTGCGGGCCCCTTTATATGTCTGCCCAGCTCTACTTCTGGGCCGGAGGGAGTGGCCAAATTATTTTCACAAAGGGAAACATTTAGGACCCACAGTGATTTGGAAAGAGACAAGTGTGTGTGTGTGTGTGTGTGTGTGTGTGTGTGTGTGTGTGTGTGTGTGTGTGTGTGTGTGTGTGTGTGTGTGTGTGTGTTCTATTAGTGAGTGAGAGTGCGTCTTTAAACGAGTGTGTCATTGAGAGGAAATTGCCCTCAGCTGAAGACACACACACACAAACTCAAAAAAAGACACACACACGCACACACACACTTGCTCTTCAGATCACATAGGTCTGATAATGAAATTCCACCCTTCCATTCCACACTGTGTCCAAGTGCTCTCAAAATTCCCCTGGAGCAAATATACTGCCACACACACCGTTCCCACTGGCAGCACCCGAAACAATTAACCATTATTTTGGCCAGCGCAAACACACTCATACTGTATCTATTCAACAGGTTGATAGATCATCTATACACCCTCTACTCTGGTGGCCTTGAGTTGTATGCCGAGGAAGAAATTATAGTAGCATTATTGTAGAATTAATTGTCTCCTCGGCGTGAAAACATGTTTTAATTGTGCCTGAAGAACTTACTTTTTTGGTTCGATTTGCGATGAATTTCGCTCCTCTCAGTCTTGATAAAGTTATACAGAGGAAAGGGGCCCAATTATGGAAATCAGCTCATTCTTTACTCGTTGTCTGAGCTGCACAATCACGTATGACTCATAGCACTATTCTGGCTTGAATTAATGCAGTCATGTTTAGTAACAGGAAGGGATTCCTTTTACCCACTCCTATGGGGGGGAGGAAACATTTACCAAGCGTAATTAATAGATTCTAAAAAGAGAGGAAATATAGAGAGAAAGAGTGTGTGTGAAATGGTAAAGAGATAGATAGATGGAGATAATGCAAGAAAGAGGCTCAAGAAGACTCAGGAATAATCTAATGTTATGATTTTGATTGGCTTCCATGCGTGGGCATACAGCTGCCCATCCAGCTGTTGGAGAGATCAACACGAAAGGGCTGAAAATCATTAGCACTTTTGAGGAAGAGAAAAAGTATACAAAAAGGATCTCCACTAGCAGGCAGGACTGACGTACTGATATTGTACCATTTCAAAATGAGTTTTTTCATTTTGTCTTGGTCACCATCAAATTGCTGTAATTCCTCTTTTAGACATGTTTTCAAGTGTCAATCCTTACTGATCACCATATTACCATGTTAGTGTTTTGAGTGGTACTTATATGTTTACGCCCAGATACAAGCTCAGATCTACATGAGTGAATGGCTAAACATGGTTTGTCTTTTTTCCAAATCAGAAAGAGTGTGATCTTGGTGTAAAATGTTCTTAATCGTAACAGCAGATAACATAATCTCATTTTCAAATATTACATAATCTCTAACCGTGTGGCTTTTGGAATGACCACACTTCATAATTAAAAGAAATAACTGTGTTTAAGTGTCTCAGGGAACATAATGGAAGGTTTAACCGCAGTTTGGATGATTAAGCATAACTGTCTGTTCGTAGATCAATAACACAAGTTCTGGCTCATTCCCTAAACCAATAAGATCTGCTCACACCTATGTAGTGTTTATACAATATGATGGTGTTGTGTAATATACATACAGAAGTACTCACAAATGCACTTTTACAGCTAAGTCCTGTCAGGGTTGACAGAATATCGCACTTCAGTTTGGTTGATCTAATTGTATGCAGGTATGTGTGATCCTTTTGACATAGAAACTGTTGTTTTTTTATTTATGTATTTAGTACGTGATTGTTATCTTGGTCTTTTTAGAAACAATGAAAAGTCCTGCAGTATGTTTAAAAAAAGTCTCAGTGTTTCTTCATCCTCTTTACAATGCCTTCCATAAATGTCTCCCGCGAGGCATTCAGGTCATCAGTATTATTTCTACAAAAGTAGAACTAGATTGCCTCAGCAAGAAATGAAAGTTTTCTCAGCGAGTTTTTGTCTCAACAGTTCGACTGCATTTCGCTTGGATTAAAGCTTTAGGGAGGCCTGCACTTTGACACATCTGGATTAAGTCAGCCAACCTCACAGACCTTAATTGTGCTGGGTAAGTGGCACAACTGAGAGATCTAAAAACCTGCTATTCCACCAAACCAGGATTTCATTAGGGGGTAAATATCAAAAGTACTTCTGACCTAGAAAGTTATCCTGTAGTCAAACCGAACCGAGGCTAAGCCCTCCAGCTCTTCAAAGCAGACGTGACCTTGACCCGCGTCCTATCGATGTTTAGCTGGAAGTGCGGACTTCAGTGGCCAGCTCCAAGCCCTCCGCTTCGGCCAGCTGTTCCCTGGCCCAATGCGTGACCCCGGCACCGGGCTGCCTAGCACAACTCAACCCTGGTGGGCCAGCACAGAGGTAATAGCAAGGTACCTGCCAGATGTTCACACTAAAGCCGTGCACATAGAGATGTCATTGACTCCGCAGCATTGAGACCTTACGGTGCCGTACAGATGTGCCGCATGCGTCTATCTTTCCAAGGGGTTTTTACACATGCTGTTGGGAGTTTTTCTGTTCGCCCCTCAAGATGTCCCGTTGGGAGAGATCTTACCAGTCAATGTAGAAGGCCTTTGATAGCCACACAGCTGTCGAGTACACATGCAAGGGGCCAGCACATATGCTGGATATTTAGTCCCTCAAGTAGACTGTAATCCGTTCAATTGAGGATCATCATTACAAGTGTACTTTGAACTAGCTTGTAATAAAGATAACATTTCCTGTAACCTTTGTGTCGCAAAAGTATAGCCCCCAGAGAAAGATGGAATTTGATTAAACTCGACATATTACAATGCACATCTGACATTTTTTTCATTGGATATAATTGGGTTGCCTTAAGAGACTTTGCCTGCTGAATGTATTAAGAAACTCAATAACAGCAGATTAATTTAATCTCCCCCCAAATGGAAACATATCTTCTTTAATCCTGTAAAGTTATTTCCTCTCGTCTCCATGTCACTGCCCGTGGAGCCGTGGTGTTCTTGCCTCTGAAACGAGGAAGTCTTTGAAAAATAGCAAAGAACGATGACATTGCGCCGCTTTTTTCCCCCCTCTTCCTTCCTTTAAAAGAAATCATCAATTATTGAAGGTCTAGTAAGGCTGCGCACTGAGCGCTGAAATAACCAGCGACGCACCGAGCAGATGAAGACAAGCTATGAGGGCACTGGAGCTAGTCTGATTTGTGCATGAGAAATGAGATGGGAATTAAAGCACGGTGCACCACCCACTATCAAATTGAGCTGCTATGCATTCCGGTCAGCTATATGGTTTTGTCTAGTGCAATGCCGTTATCTAAACCGGGGATATATAACGTTCACGCATGGATGCCCGCACACCAAGGAGATAAGTTTATGTGATGTATTCCCAAACATGCTTACCATTTTAATACACAAACGTAGACGGAGGCCGACACATTAAAATGTGTTCACTGTGCATGCTGCTTCATAAATGGGGCAAAACAATTGACTATATATTTCATTGATGATCCTATCCATCCCACGACTGTGTGCTTACACATACACACGCTCCGGAACGCATGCACGCAAACATCAAGTTATGCTGAAGATAAACAACGCGATATGTCAGGAGTCAATACATGCACGTCTCTTCTTACCATTTCTCTCATATTTCTCATTTATTTTGGTTAAATTATGCAGTTCATGGCTCTTTTTTTCCCTCAATAATTTACCAGTGAGCTGCTTAGTGTCTCTGGAGAGGACTGCATTAGATTCAATTTCAGGCCCACGTCAGGCAAATTTAGGGCAGCCATGCGGATGCTTCCTGGAATCGTGCGCCCAGGCTGCGTGACTCTGAGCGTGCATGAGAGCACATGTGCCCAACTGCATGCCAGTGTGTGATTTAACGTTTTTGTTTTTTTTGGGAGCATGTTTGTATGCACTTGGTACATGCCGATGTGTGACTCGCTGTATGCGGCCGTGTGTGAGTGTGTGTGTGTGTGTACAGCATGGGTGTGCAAGTGCTGTGTTGCCAAGTGTGTGTGTGTGTGTGTGTGTGTGTGTGTGTGTGTGTGTGTGTGTGTGTGTGTGTGTGTGTGTGTGTGTGTGTGTGTGTGTGTGTGTGTGTGCGCATCTGCCCGGACCCATAGGCTTCCAAGCCAGCCATGTAATTTTCATTAGTCCAGTCTAACAGCAGATTTTCTAGAATTAATTGTGTGGGTTAACGTGACTTGCTTCAAACTGGGATCCCATATGGCGCCATGCACAGAGAAATGTCCGGGCAGACTCAGACGTGGGAGGCAGAGGGAGCAAGGCCTGGTCCCCCACAACGAAGCATTTCAAATGGGCGTAATGCTTCCCAATTACTATACAGCGCAGTGCAGCACACCAACTTAAGTGAAAACGTTGTCTAACTAGTTTGCTCAGACGACACGGCGGGAGATTTCAGACGGTTTCCACTCACGGACTGACTTGTCAGGCCACCGGCTCCTGAGGACTCCTGCTGAAGTTACACGCAAAGGCCCCGAGACAGCCGGCAGCGGAGGAAAGGTTGAAATGAACTCACGCTCTCGCACTTTGGAGAGTTCTTGTTCACCAGCATTACGCCGAGCATCACGTGATCGTTGCACTGGTGTTGCTGGGTAATCCCTCAACAGAAGGAGAGGAGGGCAAAATTAGGCTTCCACGCAGAGCTAGCTGTGTGTGTTTCAATTAGCACGAGGCCCTCAAGGTTGGTGCCTGTTGTCAAGCAGGCTAGCGGGTAGATTGTATGTTGATTTCGACATTGTCACAGCTGAATGAATGTTTATTAAAGTGACAATACAAGTTGATTATACCATAGCTCTTCTTCCCAATAACAGAGAGGTCCCTTATGAGACAATCAGTCATTTATGGATTGACGTGATCAAGAAGGTGAGAGGTTCTTGTTTTAGCACGCCACCGGTTAATGCTAATGAATAAATAAGTGGAGCTTAATACCGTGCCATCCAGGCCGTGACAACTTGATAATGTGACTTTTCATGATTTAGAGGTTGTGTAGCTTCTGCATGTAGGTGCCTGTTTTGTTATTCAATTATTAAATGTATAATATATATATAATTTATATACCGGATATAAATAGCATTATGCTTGTTCAATAGACGTCACAGCTGAATTATCTTAGCCTCACTCGAAAATACAGTGCAGGGTTGCACAGCGGAACCAATAACCAGTGGGAGAGAGGAACAAAGATAGATGCCACTGGGAGCCAAGGTCATGGATCTTATCAGCTTATGAGAATGTAGCCTGTGTTTATTATGGAGGAGTGTGCCACATAGAGAGTTCACAGGGACCAGACAGAGATCTGACGCCTCAGTCTCTTCCTAGTAATTTGACAGGTCAAAGGTCACCGGCCCATCGAAGCAGATCGTCTTTATTTTATTAACGCTGCACTCCCCGCTGGTTACCTGGGGCAGTCTAAGTGTGTGTGTGTGTGTGTGTGTGTGTGTGTGTGTGTGTGTGTGTGTGTGTGTGTGTGTGTGTGTGTGTGTGAGAGAGACGCTTCTCAACCTACTGTGGCTGAGATAAGATCAACTCTTCCATCAGGTTGAAAAGGTCACAGAGAGAGAGATTGCCCTCAAGCTTGAAACTGACAACCAGGAATCCACGGCAGACATTTTGTTGTGACAGGGTAACACTTCAAAATAAAAACTGACAAATGTGTTAGAATGATTGAAATATTTGTTATACCTCCATTTTGTTAAGATGTACGATAAACAATCTACATGTTCACTACTATCTATATTTAATAAAATCCACTGTACTAACAGTCAGCAATGGCAGAGTAATCGGGTTATTGCACACGAACACACACACACCCATGTAAGATGATCCAGGAACAATGGAATGTCCTGACACCATTGAGGATTAACCCTCCAGTCATGGTGGGGGGTGTGTGTGTTTGGGGGGGGGCGTCTAAACACCTTTGATCCCCAGGTGGCTTAGCTGCCACCATCCCTCCCTTCACCAGGCTAGGCCCCTTCACCATCCCAGAGTTGGCTGCATCCAGTCCCCCAGGACCTCCATGCCTTTCGCCCCCTTTAGCTGTGCTGCCGGCCGGGCAGCGTGTCAAGCCATGACAGCGGCTCTGGCCAAAGGCTGGCACTGCCCATTAGCTCCCAGCAGACCACCTCAGACCCCGCCACCTCTCTGGTCCACAACAGAGCCCACCGAAGATAGAGGAGCGAGAGTAGAACAGAGACAGCAAAGCTTTGCAAAGCGGCTTTCTGTGCATGCCCTTAGCCATGTGAGTGGGCATTTTCTGACGCTGCCTTGCCAGAGTAAAAAAAAACTAAAACACTGACGTGTTTGAACATGATTTCTCCATAAGTTTGCGGTGAGTTCAAAGAACAGGCGGACTTTTGGCACCTTTCCAGCAGCAGTCCCCTTAGCGCATTTCTAGAGCGGCGCGGCGTTCTCACATTTGACTCGACTGTGGCTGTTGCCCCGAGGGTCCTGCGGGTCCTGGATATAGTGGCTCTTTTCAGCCTGGGCTTTAAAGTGCTGGAGAAAGGCAGCCTATGAGGGGTGGGGAGCCGGGGCAGCACAGAGAGCGGCAGATGGCCTCTGGGTGAAGTGGCAGCCATTTTGTTAAAAGAGGTCAGTCTTCACTTTTCCCTCCAGGCCAGCATGTGCCTGCCGGCTCCACCTGCACAGCCTCCACTGCATCATAGTTTGTCATTTCCTGTGCCCTTATTTTTGCCTATATAATATCCCTGTTTTTCTCTTGTATTTTTTTTCACTATCATGCTCGGTGTTGTTAGAGTAGGCTATAGCACATATAATATGTATCTTCTCTCTAATTTACTTGTTATTCACATAAGGTAATAAAGAAAGGTCCAAAAACAAGTCGAGGAGATTTAGAAATGGAATCTGAGGTGTGTTGGAAAGCTGGTTAGGTGTCGGCTGAATCTTTTCTTCCAGAGTCTTTTTTTATGACTTTTTGAGCGCAAGGTTTCCATTTGGCACAGCCAGACAGATTAAATACATTTAACATTCATGCAGTGTTGAGTCCACATCTGTGCTCGCGTGGACGTGAGTTACTCACGCTGAGCAGAGGGCGGGACATCAGACATGTGTTTCCTCCTGGAGGTCAGGGGAATGACAGGTTGACTCGTGTGATTCTAGTCCACCGGTTCACTGTCGGCCAAACGTATGCTTGACCTTCCCCTCAAAATGTTCATATTTGACTGCCAAGGGGAAAGCTGGCTTCTCCTCACACAACCAGTGCGGAGTGATTGAATGATTGAGTGTGGGTGTGAATGTGTGGGTGTATGTGCGTGTCTGTCTTTCTGTGTGTGTGTGTGTGTGTGTGTGTTTGTGTGTGTGGTTGCAAAAGCTCTGTCGATGGAGTGGAGGCGGACAAGTGAGTGAGTGTGAGTGTGTATGTGTGTGTTTGTTTTTGTGTCAGTGCATGTCTGTGTGTGTGTGTGTAGTGAGGGTGGTTGAGTGCAAAGGAGTGAGTGTTACCCTGTCAGTGGAACACATTAGCGTTCACATGTTTCCACAGGTGGAACAAGATCAACCCCTGAGATGTGTTTTGAGAATACTGCCTCAGAAAAAGGGGAGGTAGAGAAAGAGAGAGAAAGTGTGTGTGCTCGTGTGTGCTCACGTTGAGCCTCTCATGAAAGCTAAGCTGAGAAGATCTGCAAAGAGCCCCTGTTCAGAATCACTATTGTCTGAATCTCCGTGGCCAAGGCAAGTCCCTAAAGCTGCACTGCTTCCTCTCCCTAGCAACGTTTCCAGCTGAGCTCTGTGAAGCTAACCTTCCGCTCTCATTCCCGACTCGCATGTCCACCCGTCAATCTAGCATTGAACGCCGGTATTATCTTGTTCCCCACCCATGCATAATTCTGCCGAGGTCAAAGTTTAAAGAATTTAATCACCCAATTGTTGTTGACTCTGGAAGCAGGACAGGAACAAACGGCCTGATTAGCCCCAAGAACGAATGGAATGTTTTGCTATCACCCACAATGCAGCAGGGAACTGTCAACCGCGCCTTCTCTGATCAGTGCCGGTAGAACGAGTGACGCCCGAGCCATGAACTTGTGCGCGCTCACAACGCGCGCGTGCACCAACTCAAACACATGAAAGCATGCATGAAGCGTATACCGTATGAACAAACACACGCACACTTCAAATGGTATCACCCCTGCCACATGCTAGCGCTCTCGCTCACTAAAACATGCATGCCGACACACATTTGAAAGGCTGCGCTCAATTCCATACCTAGAGCGTTACGGTAGAGGTTTCTTGAGCTTGAGAATTCTGGCTTCAGACACGTTTTGCCCAAAATGAGGACAGATGTGATGTGTAATTTACCCTCATCAAGTTTCTTAACCGGTCTCGGCAAACGAGGAACAATTTGTTTCCCTCTCCTAAGCCATCACCGCAAAGAGGAAACGTCAACTTGGCCCATCAAGCTCTCCCATCAAATCAACTCGGAGCTGGATGAATGGCCATTTGCCAGTCTCCATTGGCCATCTCAATGGCCATTTCTCCCATCAACAGGGCAATCACTTGGGTAAACCCGCTTAAAGATAATTGAATGTTTTTCTTTAACATTCATCCATGTCATTTTTTTTTTTTTACGGCCAATAGAAAAATAAAAGGGGTTATTTTTCTTGCTGTGTCGGGGACTCGCCCCTCATGACCAGGAGGACTGATTATGGTTGTAGGGAAATTGACTCCTGATCCGGCAGAGAAATTATACAAGATCTTCCTAATGATTCTATCAATAGGGGGTGATCTCCCCGTATCCTTCTGGAGGTCATTAAATGTAAGCACCGTCATCATGGTTTTATGAGTGTTACCATTCCCCCAAGGATGATGAAAGAAGCCAACGCTTTAAGGAAATTGCTTTTAGAAGAAAAAAAACTCGTACACATCTTTCACTTCATCCCTTGACCATTCACATTATACATAGGCCTGTCGGCTCGCCAACATGGCAAAGCCAAATACAAAATGAGTATCCATTTGACATGTTGTCAAATGGTCCTGGGCCTAATTGTAATAGTTCTCAAGATATTGCTCCACTTTGTTCACGATATCCAACGACATTGAAGAACCTTAGGTGCACACGAGGGAAATTCAGCAGCGATAAATCGAGGCCTGATACGAGATGGGTGATTCGGTAGCTTTAGTGCTCGTATGAAGCTACGGTCAGGGCTGACTGCTGGTGGAGTAAATGATCTAATCGGAGTGGAAAGGGACGGGGGTCGGCAGGGCAAAAGCACAATTAGCCGGGGGGGGAGTTAACCGTCGAACTTCACCTCCGTTTTAGGTTTCATACCAAGGGGTTCAGCAGCGGAGCCTCACCTAGCCTATAGCCTGGCTGCAGAGCATGTCGACTGCACACTGTGGGCTGATAAAGTCAGACCTCCTTTGTCGTCTGACGGGTGGATGTGGAAAAATGGTGAAGTGGAGCTTTCTGTGCTCTAATTAAGGTGAGACATTGAGTGCTAAAACCAATTTGCAGCTCGCGTCTGTAGCGTGAGAGTCACACACCGAATCAGGGCTGCGATTCCCACCTCCCCAACCCAGTTTTCTTTCACTCCTCCTTTTCCCCTTTCCCTTCATCACCTTGGGGGGGGGGGGGGGGGGGTTGAACGCAGCTCTGAAATAGTGCTAAGCATATTCAGCAAGGTGTCTCGCGTTTTAATTAACATTGTTTTTTTTTTTCTTCTTCTGAGCTACAAAGACATTAGTACTTCAACGTGTGTTCCTGTCTTTGTCTTTCTAATAGGGCCATCCAAACAGGGCCTAAAGTAGTCCTGTCATTGGTGTGGAGGGCAGAGCGTCACAGGAATGGATGCCATCGCCGCGTGGTCATGGCAAACCGCCATTTAAAGCCACACAAATGTTAATCCCCCCCCCCCACACACACACACCTGACATGAGCTTGATAGCCATTATGGTTATTGCACATTGATTGTAATAACCTTTTGAGGCTTGAAGGATGCTGTCCCCGTGAATGAAACGTTGCGTCCGCTAACAGATCGATGGTCATTGGTATGCCGCCGTGGCTCTACAGTGCCTCCCACTTTGGAGGCCATGCCTCACTGAGAGACCCTGGTAGTGCACTCCCACCCGCTAAGATGGGGCTGGACAGGAGGGGAGGGCTGGGATAGGGGAACAATATGGGGTGCTCCACACACGTGCCTCAGCAGTGTCTCAGCATCTGACTCTGCAGTAACAGTGTGCTGAGTGACGGTCAAGGACAATTTCATCTTGCCATAATATACCCCCCCCCCGCTTTTTTTGTTTTGTTTTGTTTGAATTTATAAACTAGGCCATTTATGTTGTTCTCAAATTGTTTATCTGCGTGCCACTCACTGCTGCATGTTTATCCTTCTAAATTATTATTATTTGTTCACTCCATGTCCATAACCAGGGATAACAAGTTTGTTTGGTTTCATTGGCATTCCCTTAGGTACGGCAATGGGAGGAAACGGTTCCCCCTCACTCAGTAAGCCCTGTAAACAAATCAAACAGCCGGAACACGGCATGCTTGAAACTTGTCCTACAGCTACAACAATTAAATGTTTGTTTTAAGGCGAGTGGGAAAATGACGAGGTTGCACGGTTCAACTCTAGCTCTGGGATAATTTAAAACACACTGGACGAGAACTACAGCAAGATAAAGTAGGGCAAACTTGGCTTCCAGAGCCCGGAGACTCCGAAGTCCAAGCCACTTCCGTTCCCAGTCCCCGGCCCCTTTTGGTTTTGAGTGTTCATCCGCGTTGGCTAAACACGGAAACCCGATACGCTCGTTTCTCTCCATCCCGTTTGTGAGAGCGCTGCGTGACGGCCTGCTCTCTGACGGCACGGTACGTCTCAGAACAGCACGCCGTGGAGGCTGGGCCCGCTCCTGTGGCCGCCTCCAACCACCACTGTTGACTCAGCACAAAGCCTGTGGCCGCTGTGGGATTCCAGGAGGGTTACTGGGACCACTCCGCACCGGGAGCGGGTCGGGAACATCTCCAGCAGGAATAGGACGCGCGTCCGCCTTCCTCGAAGGGAGGCCCTGCCATGTAGGAGGCGTGGCGCACATAGATGGATGGCCACATTTCTGGGTTTTTTCTTCAGCAACAGAGGCTTTCCTTCTGGAGCAGAGACCAGGACCGGGGGGTATTATGTTTTGTCTGGCCCTCACAAAAATAAGCACTGTACGCACAACCGCTGATTGCAGCCAATTGAAAGTCGCTGCTCCAGTATGCAAAATCGCCAAAACCTGGCCCACTGATTATGGGCATCGCAGGCCCTGCGTCCGTGCTGGAGCCGCAGAAACAGAAAAGAGGCATGGCCCGTGTGTATGTGGCCATGGTGGGGTCACATGGCCAATTAAGGGAGGACAAATACCACATTTCAATGATTTTGTGACTGAAGGCGTACGTGATTTTTTTTCCAAGGGGAAGAGAAGGGGGAGTGCTGGGGTGATTGTGTGTGCGAGAGAGACTGGACGATACTCTTGATGTGGCTTTCCCATGTATTTTCTGAAATGCTGCAGGAGGATGCAGGAGGCTATTTTGGCCAATGGGCTTATCTTGTGGAGGAGGATGTGAGAGGGTGAGTCATCGCGGAGAGATAGACCTGGAAAGGGAGAGGAGGAGGAGTCTGAATAGAGAAAGACCTTCAGGAGCCGTTGGTCAACAAGAGGAGCACCTTGGAAGAAGAGAAAGAAGCAAGCATCCACCTAGATGCACTGTTCCACCCCACCTTCAAACACACACATACACATACACACTCTTCTGTCCTTAAGTACCATTGTTCATGGTAATTGGATTCACATTGATGGCCAGTGTGAGCAGCAGAGGACGGCATTTGCCCGGCTCATGGTCAGGCTCAGGTTTGGGGATGTGGGTTTCTTTGTAGCGCGCTCAGCCCTGTGTCTGGGAAACACATGAACCCTGAACGGTGTAAACCATTAGAAGGTCATCCTCGCTCCAACCTGTGTTCCATCAGCGCAGATTCCCTATTTGTTCCCTTTCCTTCCAAGTACAAGCTCTCATTATTCACTCGGCCAGAGGGATGTGCATACGTGTCTCCAATGTGAAACACAAACGCGCTTGGGCTGCCTGCCAAGGACACCCATAGACAATGGCTTTGACTAAATGGTTAAGACAAACCTAGAGATGGGAATCAGAGTTTGAGGAATATAGTTTGGGCAGTTAAAAAGAAGTCAGAAAAGGGGGTGACAAAACGTTGAGTCATGCTTCATCTGCGGAGCTTGTGTTAAGAGTATATCTCGAGTTCACGTTAGCGTTAGCAATCCCTCAAGCATCTGGCATTCCCTTTGCTTTGATACTCCCTCCATATCGGATTGACATTTCAAATCCTTGCAGTCGGGGGAAGGAGAAATCCCTGCACTTTACAAGATCACAGCCTATCAGCAGAACTCATTTCACCTCGACTGTCACTATGCAATGCAGATTACGCAGCTTTGATTTCAACCACACAGAGCGCTTCTTGCCTTTTTCCTCTTCCCCGTGCCTATCAGAAATATGATGCCTGATCTCACATAGTGCGGTGACTGGTAGTCTCTGTCTGTGTGTGTGTGTGTGTGTGTGTGTCTGTCGAAATCTATTTCTCTAATGGGTATTATCGCCATATCAACACACCCATTAAACTGAATACCCCTGTGTCGCATGCACACTTCAGGGAGTGACAACACGAGGGGGAAAAAAGCCTTTTAAGACAACCTTAGTAAAGCCCAAACAAAACACAGAACCCGATGAGAGAGCAAGGCCAAGAGCACCGCTACGACCTCGTTGAGTAACATCGGAAGGTATTGATTTAAACCTCCCACTTCTACTACAGAAACCCAATTGAGGGTAAATGTTTTTCCGCTTCTGATATCCCCAGTTAGCTTGTGAGGAAGATTGTCTTTTTTTTTAAATCTTACATGTTGATCAAACTGTGATAAGCCAAACTTTGATAGAGAACAGGAATTCCCCTTTCACAACTGTTTTGACTTTACTGAGGCTACAACTAGTATAGTCAGTCATTGTTCACTGTACGTTGTTCATGACAGTAATATATGAGTCTTCTCATTGTTTTGAAACATGACCCTTTGTTAGCATGAGTGTCTGTTGGGTTTGACCTCAGATCAACAAGGGCCAATCATTAAAGTGAATGAAGTATGAGCTCATTCTGAAGGTTTTTGTTGTTGAAGAAGTTATTGTTATTGCACTATATATTTGGATTATCTGGTACAGAAAATCATCTTATTGTTTTCATCTAAGCTAGGACACAAATGTAATTTCAAGACAAAATCATGCAAATGCGATATCATACGAGATGAATCAGACTGTATCCTGTTGATTGTAAATGGTGTTTTTTTTCGTCCTCTAAAGGTAACCACATACAGTATTATTAAACAAAAGCCATAGGACACATGATGTAGTTGTTTTTTGTGATGGAAACATAAACCAACTGGACCAAACAACACAATAAGTGATGACTGATTACATCTTCCATCCGTAATCAGTTTGAAAAGCACCCCCCCCCCACCCCCGCATGCCAGGAGCACAACGCTTGGGTTAATCACGTCAGCATGTCAATCATTTCTTGCTTGGCAGCCAACTAACTATTCTAGAGGATGTTAAAAGGTTATTATACCTGCTTAAACATGTTAGCGTTCAGGACCAACCAAGCAGCAGTGAACCTGGAATTAAAATGGAATTAATCTTTTAATTGAGACGGTGGCAGTGACATGATTAATATTTTCACAAGTTTGCCAAATGTCTGTTTTAACCACTTTCAATTTTAGGGTGGCAGCTGCTTTCATATTTATTCTTTAGTGATGGTAACTCAGCATATTCCAACCAACAAAAACCTTATGAAATATATAGAAGCAAACACTTCCCAATAAACAGGTGAGTTGTGGTAGACAGGAGCCTCAGTTGGAACCTAAATGACTAGTTGAGCTTTATGCCTGTGCACTTTATTCATTTACATATTGACCACTCATGTATTCCTGCCCTGTTGCTTGGCCCCCCGGGCAGTGTGAAGGCCTGGCTTAAGGGCTGGCTGGGGTAGGGAGGAAAATGCAGTTAAAATTCTGCTCTTCTGGGCTCTCCCTGGTGTCAGCGCGTTATCGCTGGCACCGCTCTGGTCAAGCACCTGCTGACGAGCGCCAGGAGAGGCAGGCCACAAAAGTTGAAAGCACAGGGGTGCCCAGCTTCCCCAAATGTGACACACTTTTGCCTGCCTCACGCACTCGGTGTGATCAATCAACTCCTCCTCCTCTGGCTCTTTCCACTGCCCCCTTTTCGTCTCCAGAACTACCGTTTCTGGCAAGGACACTTTCAGAGCACGGTGGTAGCAGTGTGATGAATGTCACTCTGAATGCAATGCGTGTGTTAGTGTGTAAGTGCGAGGTCGTCCTTGGAATCCATTTGTGCTCGGATTTGTTTTGCTCCGTTGTCGTTGAACATTTTCTGTCATTATTAACAGCCTCAATACACGGTAGGTATATATTGTTTACAACAAATGCATGTGTGCATGGTTCACACAAGCGCACATAAACAAGTTCACAACATGCAAGAATGAAGAATGGATACGAATCAAGCACGATCCTCCGTGATCAAAGGAGAACCTCTTACAGGCTATATAAAGCACTAGTAATCACTCCTTCAATCAGTACAGGTTTTGTCACAGCCATCACACAGTGAAGTCCTTTCAAGACACCTTTGTTTCCTTTAGACGAGCAGGTTCAAACGTTTTGGTAAGGATTTTATTCTGTTCTCTGACAGTTAGACAGGGAGGCTTTAAAAAAGCGGATTTGTGGATAAACTAATAAATTCCTGCTCGGACAAGTGGGAACTCTGTGAAATAGATCTGTAGCACAAAGGGCTGTGATGATGTCATATCCTCTGGAGAGCCTTCAATACAAGAGGGATGTCAAAGCACGAATTCTCCACATGATTAATTGCAATTCTGTAAAGACTCCAGTATGTCAACCTACCCTTATAAAATAGTTTTTTACCTGAGCAAAAAGCATGTCGAATGATGAAACAGACTGTTTGAATGGATTTCATGATTTATGTCGTCTTTATTACACACGTATTTATGTATGTACATTTGCAGCAGATTAACATAAAATGCTCATGAAAGGGTACCAGAAAGTAGTATTTGAACACGATCCAATTTGAAAACCATATTTTCAGATAATATAAACGTTAATGTTTAAAAATGCCTTATTGCGATCCATCTTCATTGTGTTTGCATGCAAATGTTTCATCTTTAATATCTTACTTTTGTCTTGTGTCAAAGAGAATAAGAAGGTTCTGCTGTGGCATGTTTTGGGGCATGTCAATGTGGTTTCCATTGAATTTCTTCAAACTATGTTTTTTTTTCCATTGAGAACCACAGGGGCTCATAGCTGCATTAGTGCTTTGCAGCTCTCCCATTCCTTCTGTTTGATCCCAGCTGCGACCCAGACGCTGACCATATCAATTAGACTGTGTGGCGTTTTCCCAGAGCCACTTTGATCCTCCGCCCAGCGTTGTTCCAACACTGTCTTCCCAACCTTCCCAGGATTGGACAGACTGTTGGCATCTGCCCTGTGCATCCCTCGCCAACAGGAAGTCATCTGAAAACTGTGTCGCAAGCCAGTTGGACTGCTTGCGTGAGTGTATACGTTTGACACGCTCTTTGGTAAGTACAGCACCCCCCCTGAACGATGCAAAGGGCTTTGGGCCTTGGTGCATGTGCCAGCAGTCGTCATAATGGAACATGGCTATTGATTACATTTGATATGGACAGAGTGTGTGTGTGTTATGTAGTGGCCTGTCCGTCCTCTCTGCAGAGCTCCCTCCCAGCCGTCTGTCTGTGTCTGCAGCTCCCCCGTGGCCTCCGTGTAATCCGACCCTCCGTCAGGCTCTCTGTGTGGCTCACCGCCCTTCCCTGTGCCCGACCACGGCCTGTCCTCTCTGGCCAGCCTCCACTCACCGGGCCCCGCCGCGTCCCCATCTAAAATGAAGAGTTTTTATGGAAGTCGTCTGTGATCACAATCAAATATGCAAGGCGCTTTGGCGATTGGCCCGAGCTCGTAACCTTTTCCCATAGCCTCCAAAAGATGGCCCTTAAACTGCGCAGTAAACGCTGTGATATCGTCTCCCGGTGTTACACTCAGTAAAGCCAAACTAATTACACACGAATGTGCACATAAAAACAACATCACTGGCGGGCCGCGGCGCAGGGCCGGAGCAGGAGAAAACACACCAATAAGAGTCTGGTCCAATCTGGTCCAGTCCTAACCCATAATTACATGGAGAAATACGACGGGCCAGCTCGGTCTGGACGGACTGTGTCTACAGAGCGAGAGCCGGTGTCAGGGTACAAATGCCATGGTCTAAAAACACGGCAGGGCGCTCCCTCTGGGAGTATTTCTGGAAGGATCTCCATGTCACGATACGCTGAAGTAGAGGGGCACGAATGTCGAACAAGGGAACGGCAGAAACTGGGTTTTTTTAAAGACACGTTTTGTGTCTTTTGCTGGTCTAATCCAATTAGTATATGGACCTCTTTGATCATTTTATATTTTTCTCTTTTTTTGCCACATCTATAGTATCACAATAAAACCTGTTTAACAGGGCCCAATACATTTAGGAAATTGAATTGTATTTGAAAAGATTGTTTTAAAAGTTTCTTTACGTTATGTTTTTGCTATTGACACTAAAATGGAGTTACAAATGGCAGAAACTTTGTCGCTGGCAATTCAAGTAAAAGTCTATAAAACAAAAAGGGAGGGATGGAAGGAGGGCTGATCTCTGGCAGAGGGCATGATGGAGGGACCATGAAAAGAGAAGACGAGGCTCTTCATAAATCCACCAGGGCTGGGGGGGGGGGCTGGTGGAGGTGTGTGTGTGTGTGTGGGGGGGGGGGGTGCTGTCTCCCTCTCTTTTCTTTTATTACTTTAATTGAACTCGTTTAATAATTCCCCAAACTATTTTGCCCTGAGCGTATGCTCCCCATAAATCCTGCACTCCATACACACACTTAAGCTACACTCAGCATTCCGCCATGCCACTTCATCTTTCATCTGCTCCTCTCCTCTCTCTCTCTCCTGCCCCCCCCCTCCCACCCCTCTCTTTGTACGTCTCACTCGGTGTCTGTCTGTCTTTCCGTCCGTCTCTCGCCCGTTCTCCCCTCCAGCTGTTCCATTCTGTCTTGATCCCCAGGCCCCCCTTACGATCTCTCTGTCTCTCCACTTCCTCCCCACTCTGTGACTGTCTGCTCTCTGTTTTCCTCTAATTATAAGTCTAGTCAATCTCCCATCCTTCTGTCTGTCCTTCCTTTTTTTAGGTCACATCTTCCTCCCAGACTGGCTAACATTTTACTAAAGCAGTCAATATGGCAGGTACAAATATGACAAAATGTCTACCTACTTTCAGAAAATCACACAGAATTCAACTGTGCAGAATGCACATGCACAGCATGTGTGTCCCAGTGGACCATGCCACACAGTGTTATAAGGGGAGTGGTATTGTGCGTACAGCTTTTGTGGTTCTCTGAGCCGACTGTGGATGCATCAGTGTGTCTGGGTGTTGTGCTGCCTGCGTGGGCGTCTCTGTGGGAACAATGGGTAAATATGTGGGCGCTCATTGTTCCCTGCCCTCTCTCCCTCTGCTCAAACCACATCCAGACGGCCGCCTCGGTCTCATTAGTGCCACAAGTCCTTCTCTCGCCTCCCATTAGTGATTTTACACACCTTCCGCACGCACAATAGAACGCCCCTCCCTCACCACCACACACACACGCGCACCCACACACGCCCCCCTTATAAACGGGGTACCTGTGTGGTGGCGGCGCGCCCCGGTTGACATGGGGAATGTTCGCTCCATTAGAGGAGGCAGCCAGGGCACCGTACCCCAGGCCCCAGGCACACGTAAGCTTTGGAAGAATGCTAAGCAGCTTTTGATCAGCCTGCGCTGACAAGGCCCAGCCTGCACATGCCCATGCGCTACAGAGAACACACACATCAAACCCCACGTTCGGCTCCTGGGGCCCCTAAGAGCCATTAGGAGTATAGGTGGGCAGGGGATGGTTTGTACAGGCACATGTGTGCCGGTAAACGATGCAGCAAGAGCGGAGTGTGGGTGTCCATTTTGCTGTGTTTGGGTTGCTGTACATGTCCTTGCCTCTTTGATACGTGCCATTATCAATGTTAGCTGCGTATTTCTATGCCTAGCTTTTTTTTCTCACTTTCTGTCTTTTTTAGGGGAATAAGGGTTCCCCTACTTATTTATCTTTCATATTTGATTCATCAAAGACAGATGCTTCTAAAGTATTTCCTCCATGCAGGTCTGCTAACAAAATAAACTGTATTTATTTTTATTAGCCCTGCATGCGAAAGCGGCACACACACGTGCATTTATCCCTCTCAACCGGCCAACAATTCACAGTTGAGTAAATTGTATTTTATTTTCACAGATAGAACAGATTTTTATCTCATACTCTTAAAAGCTTTTGCAGCAGCAGCAGCAGTTCTGAAGTGATGATATCTTAGGCTCCATTTGCACAGAGTGTACCCAACGGAGGACGAGGGACATACCATGGTGAGTCCGTTGGCTCTGGAGTGCCTGGGTGTGCAAACAGAACCTTTAGACCACAAACTGACCTCCCTAACCGGAGCCCCACTTCCCCTCCCATCCAAAATAGAAACTATAAATATCTCAAGTCTTTTTTGAAGAAAGTTTCAAAACTTAACCACACCTATCCTCTCCTCTCTGTCCTCTTCCCAGCTTTGTTCTGGTTTGAAAAAGGACACCTAAACAGTGCATCTATAGTTAGCAAGTTACTAAGAAAGAAAGAAAGAGAGAGAGAGAGAGAGAGAGAGAGAGAGAGAAAGAAAGATTTTAGATACATTAATATGTTCATCTGTGCCTAAGAGCTTTAAGTTGAAATTTCCTGAAAGGTTTCACGTAATAGCGTTATAAAAACAAGCTACCATACCCACGAGTGTGACACGAGAATAAAGCCATCTTCTGTGTCCAAAAGTGTCAAGAGTAACTGAATAAGTCACACCACCATTGCATTTATATCCTTTCACCCTAAATTTTTTCCATGGAATAGTCCATTACATAAAGATATCCATCGCAATCACTCTCACACCTTGAACTAAGTATCAAAGCTCCATTATTCTTTCATGTGCGCTGAGTGGCATTGAAAACACATTTGGGCCGGGTAAGCAATGCTGAGCTCACACTCCTCCGCTGCACTAAAGTATTAATCGATTGAAAGGTGAGGCAAAATGGCGGGTCTCTTTCTTTCCAACACCTGTTCCCAGCATTTGTCACCCTCCCTATTTTCACACCATTTCTCCAAAATAGAATAATCTATTAAAGTCCAACTCTCGTGGCTAACCACCACCCACCCTCCTCTCTCCAGTCTGTCTTACAGCCCCTACCGCTCTACCTATCATGACCTCAGCCTCCCGTTTGGTGTGTGCAGTGGGAGAGTGGCGCTGTGTGTCGGTGGGGGGTAAACTGAGTGGCCCGTGCACGCTGTAATCTACCTGTCGTGGGCCTTCCCTCACACACAGCCCCATTAGCTGCAGCAGCCATCTCTGACTGTCTCTCTGACGGTCTCTGTCTCTCGTCGTCTCTCTCTCTCACGCTGTCCATCGCCCGCTGTCTCACGGCCTTTCTGTCTCTCTCCACATACAGTATGTCTCCTCCCCTATCTCTCTGTCTCTCTCTCTCTTTCGCTCCATGTATTTATGCCAGTAAACAGACCACCCTCTGCCTTCCACTTAAGTCCAGACGGAACATGTGGTGTACAAACAGTGCACCGCTTTGCAGAACTACAGCTGTGGGAGTCCTTAACAGGAAGCCAAGAACAAGGAACAGGAAAGGAAGAAACCTGAGAAGCAGCAGCGCGCGCTCACATGTGCCTTTGGCCTTATCTCCAAAATCCGTCCTGGCTTTTGAACTGTTTTCTATTGTCGGACCCTCTTTCTGCACCTCCCTGTGGCTGCCTGTCACTCAGCCGCAGTGCAGACAGTGTGTGTCAACAGTGGGCTGAGAGCTGGGCCCGGTATTCCCCTGTAACTGATGAAGACCAGATAACGTGTAGCAACCCCCCGCTCCTCCTCCCTCTCTGTATTCATGGATCTGGCCGCTGCACTGTACTTTCCTGCATGGGAAACATTAGTGGGAGTTCGGGGCTTGGTCGGGTAGAATCGGATGGCTGATTATTTCTGCTCCGGGTTTTATGTCCTGCTCAAAATGTCCTGCTCTGCGTTAATGTAGACAGACACCCCCCCCCGTTCCTCAACCGTTGCCCCCGGAAAACTTAGGGTCGCAGGGTCAAGAGGAGGGGGAGGAGTTTTCCCAGGAAGCGGGAACAGCATGGGTACAGTCACCTGACCCTTTGTCAGCTATCAGGACAGCGCACTCAACCACTTCCCCTTGCTGATGTCACTTGTCAATAACGGTTCCTATATCTCTCCGTTGAACCGGAGGAAGCAAAAATGTCCACACTTTCGACCACAAGGACTCGTTTACACGCAAGTCTCATGTTTGGCAGACCATTAGCAGTGCTCGATATCTTCTCTCAGACATGAGCAAAGCAAGCGCCTTTCTAACCAAGGCATATACATTTGGGTCCTGAGCATCTAGACTTACCCTGTGTGTGAGTGTCTGACGGATGTGACCGTCCTACAGGGGTAATACAAGTCATCCATTTGCAATGTCACAGCATGCGATACTGAAACGGCAACCGGTGATTACTTTAATTAGAATGGGTTATTATCCCCGGAAGAGTGGGGAACAGCAAACCCCCTTCTGCCTTCCCGGGCTTTGCTCTCAGCAGCTACTGTAGCTACAGGTTGGCAATGGGAATTGCCATTCTGTAAGCCATTGCCCATGCAAAGAGATTTAGCTGGTAGTTTGGCGTCACATATAAATAAATTTTGTTTGAAAATAAAACGATCATATCGAATAAAATATGGATGGCATTGGGTAAGTAATGCTTACAGTTTTAGTTGACTGGATGAGCTTTTTACTTTCAAAAAGAAGTAGGAAACATAGTAGTCTTGTATTCTATTTATGTATGGTCAAGCCCCATGGATTACAATAAAATGAAGATTGAATTGAGATATGAACTATTATTTTATGGGGCCCACTGCAAAATAAAGTACATAAAAATATTTACAAACTAACAAAACAATTAAAATGATCCGACTTAAACAGAGACAATTTAAACAAAAGCTTTTACAAAAACAAAGGGATGGAATAGAGAACGGGCATGATAATGATAATAGTATAATGTTTTGACACAAGTGCACGCCCACAATTTTGAAAGGTTAAAGGTCATACTGTACGAAGACAGAACCCAATAAGTATAATTTGAACTATGTCACTTGATCCACCCTACTATTTGCCAAGGGTTAGGGTCACCTTATGACAACATACTCTGACAAGGGGGAATAACATACAGTGTCTCATTGTGTTTATCAAAAGCACTAGAATAAATATTCAGTTCAAATGTAAACAAAAACCAGCCACGCCATGAGGGCCTGTCATGTTTGGGTTGGTTCGAAAGGAAAGAATGTGAAACTAGCAATTTGTGCCAGACGAATCAGGTTTCAAATCTGGTAAATAGTGTGATGAAGCCAGGGGAGTGGGTGGGTGGTTTCATGAGTCCCGGGATGACATGTGACCTGCCTCAGGGCATTCTGGGTAAGCGGGTTTCCCAGATGACATGGCGAATGTATCATTCATAATCTTAGTGGAAACACACACCCATGTACACAAAGGGATGTGCTCCACTAGGTAATGCCAACACGGACACACATACCTGAGCAGCTGTACGAGTGACAGTAATGGATATACCTTGATCTGCCTCATAGTTACTTGTGTGGCATTATGAAGAATGTGAGGAGCAGACGAAGGAGTGGCTACGACGAGCAGAGAGGAGTGGCTGTTATGTATCAGCCGCTAGGAATTGTTGCTAAATATGTCATGAAACAATTCTTGTATCTACACCTCAGGCTATCCCGATTACAACTGGATACACTGTTTGAATATATTATTTTGCTTTGTTACTAATTTATATGTTTTCTTTGTGTAAAGAAACACTAATGAAGACGCAGGACGCTCATGCGGGACCTTGTCAGACCCAACATCTGACATCATGCGTTAAACAACGATTAGGCAAAAGGCAAGAGGGAGAGTGACAGGGACATTGTTTTGGATAGAACACCGTCCACACTCTGTGTGTAAGACTTGAGAACGTTATAGCGAGAAAGGAGGGCTAGAGAATATTGGCTCTATTGACAAGCTACAATATGTGAAGAGATAGGCAGCACACATTTCCCAGCTTTCCCTCACTTTACGATTCCAGCTGGCCAATAGAAGCGCCCTAATCACAGCTTTTACTGCAGCCTTCTCAGCCTCCAGTGGCCGGGGCAGCCAACATGCGGCCAGAGAGGGTGGGACGTGGGTCTGCCCTCAAACTGGCCTCTCTCTCCCTCCTTCCAGTATCTGTTGTTGAGATTGGTCAGGATGACCTTATATCATAGGGCGTAGCTGCTTTGGATATACTTTTTTGTTGCAGTGGAGACTCACATGAATAGAGACTGTATTTGATGGGATATTTACAGCCAGAGGGGCGTAGGGTCGTCTTCACCCCAGCCGTGTGGGGTGACAAAGTTGGCCACACTCAGCCCACAGTCTTGTGTGTTCATATGGCTTCCCACCAACGCACTGCAGGAGGACAGCAAGAGCAGCCCATCCATCTAGATGGTTTGCTTGGCTAACTGGGAACCGGAGGGAGGGATGCAAATCAGAGTCTTAACACAGAGCCTTGAACTACCTTCTCCCTGTGCGTGCGTGTGTGTGTGTGTGTGTGTGTGTGTGTGTGTGTGTGTGTGTGTATGTGCGTGGGTGAGTGTGAGTACAATAGAGAAATGGCCAGTGAAAAAGGGAGAAGAGGGTGAATTGCTCCGAATCTACTCTCATCCGGTCCCCTTGCGATGATTACGTTTTTGTTTTGTCTACCTCTTCGTCCACGCATGCATTATCAAACGCCATCATCAGAGGAACCCTCTGTCTCCCCCCAGAAAGGAGAGTGATTTATGTAAACAAAAGAAAAACACCTCACACCTTCACCTCTCCGTCAGGGAGGGAGGAGGGAAACAGAGCTGAGGCACCTAATTTACGCAGGCAGTCACGGTGATAGCGGCATTACAGAACAATAAAGCCTTGATTTTATTTGTTGTTTTCTCTCTGCTCCTCTCTCCCTCCACTTCAGATCACTCGACCATTGTCTGACTACCTATTTTCGGTCCAAGCGCAAATTGTTCGGCAGTGAAAATAAAGGCTCTGCAACGGCAAAAAAAAAAAGAAGTCAAGACCACCTGCAATTTATTCGCGGCGCTGGATAATAAACAGAGGGCTTCCATTTTAACGTTTTGACAGCGCTTTGGCTAACGTTATAGAACTTTACAAGTGTATAAAAAAAAAGAAGAAGAAAAAAAAAGTGCTGTGCGAACAATCTGGGAGAGCTAGGCCCCGAGCCAAGGTGGCAATAAACCAACAGACATCCCTGTGTGTGTGTCTCTCTCTGTCTGCTGCTGCTAAACTGTTTTCTTTCAGAAGCTAAGAAAGTATAAACTTGATTGGGAACGTAGGTGCTTATTACCGTCAGAGGTAATGACAGGGTTCAGTAGCGGCGTGCATCGCACACACACACGGGCACACACACACACACACACACACACACACACACAGAATATGGGAGTTGCTCTTGTTGTTTGTATTTTATTTACTTCGGGAGATGTTAGAGCTTGGGCTAAACTAGGCACACATTGAGACAGCGCTGCCTGATCTGGCTTGCCTGCCTGATGAGGCGGTCCCTCGGCGCCTGTCACTTTCGCATCAGTCTGAATGACACAGGACTTGCCCAGAGATGGCACATTTTGGAGGATACATATCCCGCTATGTGAAATTGAAATGTCACGGTCGTTCTTTTGATGAGTTTGGCTGGTTCTCGTTGTCCATTGAGTTAGAATAGGCGTATGTACTACACAGCAGTTCTCTCTTGAAGTGTTTATACTGATTGAGTTTTCCTCTAGTTCTCCAAACAAGTTATAGGATAATTATTGTATTTCCGTTTTTCTTCTTCCACCTCTATTTTCTTCATAAAATACGATCTGTCATTTTCAATTCTCCAATCCTTGCATTTTCCCCACCCTTCTCCTCTCATCTACTCAACTGCATTACCAACAAATCTTATTTGGAACCTGCTCCATCCTAAACTGGTTATTACTTTAGCAATAACGTCTTGGGTCCATTTCATTTTGTGTGGCTTTCCTGCCTAGCCGAAACCGTTCAGGAAAGACGGAAAGCCTTTTGCCTGGAGGAAGATCGGGGCTCGGCAAGAAAGCATGGCGGAGGGACGAAGTCTAGATGAGGGGAAAGGGAAAACTGGAAGCCAAAAGCTGAGATGGGAATATTTGCTATCAAGCACTAAATAGTATATCCTTATAGCCCCACCAACAACACCATCAGTACTATCATGACCACCGTCTGTGACAGCCGTTGGGGATTCTCACTGAATAGGGGCTTTGCCTGGTGCATTAAACTGTTTTATTCTCAACCATAGAGAGAATCATAAAGACGCATTTTGTGTTTTCTTTAGATAAATATTCCGTTAAACCCACCTGTAGATAAACAACTGTTGTATCTATGAAACCATGTTGTTGTATTTGAAATGTGTTCTTGCGTTACAAATCAATAGAACCTACCCATATATACGCGTATTGGACTACAAAGCCCACATGGCCTCTCTCGTTCCCGACTCACAAGACGATACTAGGAGTTCCTGTTGAAGATAATCTCCCCACATCCTCTCCTGTGAAATCCACCCCGCAAAAAACATTTCACATTAGAATGTTAAACAAACTCGGGGGGGGGGGGGGGATAATGTAGTTGAGCAGCGCCGTTGTTAAATACCCCTCTCAGCCCCGACGCCACCTTCACGAGCAGTCAAAGCACGTTGGAGCGGCATTGTGCTGTGCCACAATACGCACCCTTGTCAGATATGGACAAGAGTGACATGCAGGATGTAAACAGACGGCCTGGCTTTTCTTCTCCCTCACACACAACCTGCCGCCTCCCAGGTGCTTCACACGAGCACACCGCTGTAATCACACTGTCACTTTGTGCAGACCAGGTCCCGTCCCTCGGCGATGACTCAGCCTGGGCCTCGGGAATAAAGAGCCCCGGTTCAGCCTGGAGAGAGAGGGGGGATCTGGGTGCCACTTAAAACCTCTCCAGAAGAGTTTCATCAAGCAGCATTTAGGTTCAAAGGCATCGAGAGAATGCGTACCAGCTACTCAGTTCGCCTTCCTTGACCCACACGCGCGCACGCGCGCACACACACACACACACACACACACAAGCATGCAATACACAAACACACACATGCACACTCAAGCACGAGCAACTGCGATACCCAGGCCGCTGCGACGTAGATTCCTGGCCTCGTTACGGTAGAGGGAGGGGTGGGCTGGACTGACAGTGCTGCTCTGGAGCTGGGTCGCCTGCTGAGGGTGAGCCGCAGGGAGACGCCGACGCAGGTATTCACAGCCACAATCACGATTATCCTTATCAAAACTCCCGGGGTGTTTACGGAGCCAACACCCGGAGACAAAGCGTGTGCACTTCAGGTGGAAATCAATAGCTCTTCAGGCTCCGTGAGCCCTCCTAATCTCTTCAAAGGGCCGATCGAGTGGGAGCCGGCAGACAGACAGAGAGAAATGAAGTGAATTTATGAGACAGCCACCTATCATTTAACTTTTCTTTTTTTTTTTTGCTCTCCCTGACACATTAAAACGAGTTAGGAATTTGCTGCAGGCGCGGCCTTTGTGAGCACACAGAAAAGCAGAACAAAGCCTCAGAGTATTTTACGAGTGGGAGAGCGCCCTGTAAGTACTGTGTAGTTTACTGTGCTGAGCTGAATAGATTATATTGGCCTCAATTTGCTTCTGCGTGTAACCCCTTGCTGTGTGCAACCCTAAAAGGATTCCCCTGGAAACAAAAAAAGGCATCCCCGGAACCACAGGTGCCCGTGTGCGGCGATGGTTGACATGACAGACGTGACAAACGGCTTCTTTTTTTTTTTTTCTACCGACACAAATGCTGAGCGGAGATATTTTCCAGGTTCCCACCGGTCGCCTGATCTCCGGGGCAGGAAAAGAGGTGCACGTGTCACAACAGAGCGTCACCCGGTCGCTCTCAATGGCTTTTTAACGATTCCAAAGTGGAGTCCCTTTGTTTTGGGCCTCGTGGAAACAATGTCAGAAACGATCAGATCACGAGAAACAAACTGTCCCCCTACCGTTGGCCAAAGCACATGCAAGGGGCCACCCCGTTCCAAGTGGCAGGCGGCTTCATTCCAACGTGAAGTGCTGGGTTGATACAGGCACACCTCTCCGCGTGTGTGCCAGCTTTTCTTTTATTCCAGATGTTCAATTTCAGAAGTCTAGACCTGAGTATGTCTGTGTGTCATTAAAAAAAAACTCCAGGTCTAACATTTATCACACACTTAAGACCTCCTACCGCCATCCCCGTCGCCTCCCTGTTTGACTGACAGCCCCGTCTTTCTGACAGATGAAGAAACTGCCAACGCCTCCCTCTCCACTTCGACATCCACACCCACATTATATTTCTTAATAAAATAAAAAAATTTCTGATTTCTGCACCGTTAGAAGCAGTCTGTCTCCATGCGCTCTGATGGCATGAGTTTGTCTCTCTGTTCCCTACTCTCTCTCTCTCTCTCTCCCACCCTGTCTCTCCCCCCTCTGAAGGACGCTCTCTCTCTCACACACCTTTTGCTTCCTGACTCCAGACTGACCAGGCCTCTTCAGTAGACGCTGCCACGCCATTGTTCTCCTAGGCCAAAAGAATAACTTTCCCCATCCTGTGGCCCTCTGGCCTGCTCGTTTATAACCTTGTTTTCTCTCTCAGATGTAATATTTTCACACCCAAGCCAAACCCCGGAGTGATAGAGGCTTGCAGGCGCGAGGTGACAAGTGCTTCCGGCTCTCACACTGCAGAGGCCAGCTCTGCTCTGCCCTGGCACTAAACGACATAACAAGCCCTGAGGAAAATACCTCATCATCCAATGAGATGTTAGAGAGAGAGAGAGTGTGTGTGTGTGTGTGTGTGTGTGTGTGTGTGTGTGCGTGCGTGCGTGCGTGCGTGCGTGCGTGCGTGCGTGCGTGTGCGTGTGTGTGTGTGTGTCTAAATGTGTGTATGAGGTTGTGTGTGTGGGTGGATGGGTGTGTGCGAGTTCTTCTGGAGACAGATCATGAAAATAGAAAACCTCAAAGTGCAGATTCTGTGCAGAGACTTGCACATCCTGGAAAATCTCACACTTGCATCTCAAAAGAATGTCTCTTACATTAGTGGCAATGCTGGTCACAGGGGACACTTTCCGTTTCAATCTGTGAGTGAGAGAGGAGGAAAAGTGGCGATATTTTATGGGTGTGAGTTTACTGTTTGCTCGCCTCTCTGACTCACTTCTCCACTCTGGAAGGTGTCACATGTTGCTTTTTGCTGGCTTTCTCACTCCTCCGACTAACTCGTGGCTCTGTGTCCAAGTCAACCATGCGCCGTGTTTTAAACACACTGTCATTTGTGGGTTTAGAGAAGGCGAGAAATGGACGTCTGTCACTGTCCTTCATTCAGTCTCCCAGACATTCTGTCGAGCCTGTGGTGGAAAGGACCCTATTCGAGGTCGAAGTAGGACTTTTGGATTTTGTGTTTTTTATTCTTCGAAGTTCAAGTTATGGTTTATTTAAACGTGCGTGGGGAGCTACCTCCACACTTACAATAGTCCAGTCACAGTACACAGACAATTCTCATTGGCCAAGCAGCAAGAAAACATCTGAAAAGACGGTTTCCTCAAAACTCCTTACTGTCCCAGCCCCAATCACCTTATCTTTTCTCGAAGGCCTTTCCTGCTTCGTAACAATGTCACTACAAGGTCACCACCTGGCGGAGATCAATCTTCCAGCTGCATACACCATGGGTTCACCCTTAGGGCCCAATTAACCCTCCACTGAAGCAAATACCACAGGTGAGTATGTATCTTAATAAAACGCACCATTATAACCATGTCACAAATGCCTCTTGGAACCTCTCAAACTGGAGCAAAACTGCATATTAACAATTCTAGGTTTAAATTCAGTATACAAGTGTTAATCTCACAGTGTAATTTTCCTATTTCAAACTCCCTTCTCTGACTCACTGGGTTTGGGCGATGCTATCTACGCCTCTCTATCTCTCTATCTTGTTGTTTAACCTGCATCCCTCTTGAAGTAACAACATGTCATTTCAGTGTCATGTCTGGTATGATAAGAGGAGCACACCTCTGCAGGCAAACGAGCAGACGGAAGGAGATGTCCTCCACCTGTTTCCTCCACACCTCTGACGTGACACCTGGCTCATCGCTCAGCCTGCCTAATGTGTGCCCTCTCTGACCCAGTTCTATTCATCAACTCCCAGACAGTTGGAATTGCAGCCGCTGTACAGCTCTCTCCTGACCGGCCTAGATTAAAGGGGAGAGGTGCCCCCCCCCCCAACACAACTTGATTACAAAAAAGAGAAGAAGAGGGCCTGACATCTAAATTACCCACAAAGACTACAGATTAATCATTCATCCCTCCGCAGGCCTCTGCATGCCACTCGGAGACACTCTCTCTCTCACACACACACACACACACACACACACACACACTCTCACAAACTCTCTGTATCTAACACTTTAACACTTACAGACACACACTGCTCCCACAAACTTGACCCTTCTATTTTCAATTCCCGTCTTTTCAAATTACTTTCGGCAAATTGCATGAATTATTTGGTCATAAAATGAGATGAAGCCATTTGGGCCCTGCAGGCAGTTGGTCAATGATTTAGAGCTCCACAATATTAAGACCATGAAATCATTTAAAGCCCTTCATTTTCACTGTCTGTTCTGGAAGTTGGGGAGGACAGCACAACTTTAGCACTCATTCTCTTAGCACGGGGAATAATTCCACAAAGGTTTGCGTCTATTCATTAATAATCTGCTGATGCGTATGAATGATTCACGTTGGATTCATTGTCATGCCCCTTGAGTCAGTGTAAGCGGTGGCAATTAAGTCTACCGAAACTCCTAACAAAAAGCCAGTGTTGCAACCGACGACCGCAGATCCCACTTGCTTACGCGTCCTGTAAACACAGCTTTGCTCAACTTGCCCGGGAATAAACAGTGAGATAGGGAGTCAAGATGGAGGCCCAAGCCAGGCCTACCGCAATTCTCCGCGCACAGTGCTGCTTCACAGTGCTGCTCCACAGTGCTGCTTCACAGGCCGGCCCCAGCACCCGACCACGCTGCGTCCCCTCATCCTAACCCTAACCCGCCATATGGAGATGGGCCAGTTTGTCAACCTGCTTACCTCACCTTAATCTGTCCCGCCGCGACTCAACCGTTCCCAGTCAAAACACAGCCGTCACCGTCTTCCTGGCCGTCTGGGTGCATGCTGTGTCAGTTTCCGTCAGCACACACACACGCCCACGCCGTCTGACGGGTTATAGACTGAAGACCTAAAGGCCTCGCATTGTCTCTCTAATGGCGGCTCATTGGCCAGGTTCATTGGGCCGGGTAATGAGGATAGGGGAATGTCAAACATGTGGCGCGTCACATGCAAACCGACTCTTAATAGGCTTGTACCTATGGAGATTAGGTGAGCTAATGTGTTACAAATCTTTGGAGATATATCTATGAATAGGGTGAGTGGAATGTCTACACATTGGACTGGCATGTAGAATTAATTAATTAGATCCACACACTGTGTGTGTGTGTGTGTGTGTGTGTGTGTGTGTGGCAGGATTAATCATTGGCCATGGTAAAGGTTAATGAATGAGTCTTATCTCTCAATAGCTCATCAAATCAGGGGTGGGAGCTGGCCCGCCATGTAATCTAAATCAGCCAACCCAGCGGGCCTGCTCGCCGGCTCTGTCTCCTAACTAGTGACCCATAAAACGCAGCGGAGGAGGAGAACAAGAACACAGGCCGTGTGAGAACGATTGTGGTGCTGGGCCGTCTTAACACAACCAACGGTTTGGAATGGGTGGGACCAAGTCCTTTTAGAACAAAGCTTTACACGTTTAACTGAAGCCACGTTTGGACAACATAATATGTGGGGTAAGGTGTCAGCGGCTTCATTTCACCCTCCTGCTAAAAACTCCAGCTGCCATCTCCGCCTTCTCGAGGCTGGGCCCGTGGTTGAGCCGTGGACTCACTGAGGCCGTGAAGAGCAGAGCTGCTGGGGAGAAGCGAGAGGAAACAGAGGGGCTCTTTTTTCATCTCTCTCCTTTGAGACTAAACACCCGACTAAGCCACCGTGTGACATCAACTGGCCTATCTCGACATCTTAACACACATCTAAACAGTCACTGCGCACACAAACACACACGGGGAATTGTCTTTCATCTAGCAATAGGCTAACCTCAATGGGTGGCATTCTTCTTCTACTCCCGTTCGACTGGAGCTCCTGAGGCAGGCCTGCCCTGCCAGCTCTTCATAACAGTGTCGGGGGCACATTCCCCATTTATATATTTGTTCAACCTCAACTTGCTCCATGGAATGCCAACCACTAGCAGGTGTGGAGGGGGGACCCAACAAGTCCCTACACATGCCAGTTCTTCATTATTTACTCTAGCGTGGTGTGCAGACGAGGGGTGGAACGTCTCGATTGGCTACCGAGCCACACACACAATTGTGTGAGATCTGAGCATATGCTTGCTTGCAGTGTCCCGAAGTTGATAGAAATGATTTTGTGAGGCTTGAGAAAACACGACAGTGTTGTTCAATGCACATAGTGACAGATGTAATCCTCTGAACACATGTTGTGGAAGTGGAGGGATCAGTCGCACCATTTGGAGTGATAAGGGATCTGTACCGTCAGTAAGTTGCTTATTGTGTGCATGGCGTTAATGTTTAGGTTAGCACAGGCTTACAGACCTGCTCGGGCTTGGACTTTAGGTCCAGTAAGTGTACATGACAAACACTGAAGAACAAGAGACTACATTTGACGTGGACAAATATCACTTGTACCTTTATTTCAACCATTCTCTCACGCCCTGTCTCTTCTCTCTTTCTCCCTCTATTCCCCCCTGCACACATAATCATCTAATTAATTAACCGTAAAGTAAATATCCCTAAATGTCATTTGAATTAAAAAAAATTCAAGTATTGAAGACATCGCTCCCGATTATCCCTTCATTATCTTGCTGTTCTCTGCATGCTTTTTTTATTTATTTTTTACAAAATTCTGACAATGTTCTTTATTCATGCTCAAGATTAAATAACAGTTTAAGTACTCTCCAAATTGCGAGGGGGAGCAGCTAAATTATTGTTTTTGTATAATTATTAGAAAATGAGGAAAGTCTCGTCAATAAAGAAGCGGGACCGTGAAGCGAGAAGGGACAATGGCCGCTTTTGTTTTCATCTTTTCCACGGCGTGGAAAGCGGCTTCACGCATGGTGGATGGCCTGTCGATACAGGCTACCGCAGCTGCATAGATAACATTCAATAACAACATGAAGGGAACGAAGCAGGGCTGTCCGCTCGCGAGGCCTACGCCAGCTCGTCTGCGATCACTCCAACTGATTGATACCACGCCTGTGAGCATGAATGGAAAAACCGTTGTGCGTGTGTGTGTGTGTGTGTGTGTGTGTGTGTGTGTGTGCGCGCGCGCGTGTCTGGGCATTATGTGTGTGCACCCCAGCGACTCGCTGGGTTGTATATAGATCAATAGATGTAAGATATAATCCTCCGTACCACGTTGTAACTGGACTGGTAAAATACGGCCTTTCTTGTTCTTAGAAAGAAAAACAGTGGAGCGTTCCTGCCATTGTCTGTCTGATGTACAGTACGTCAGCCTGGAATAGTGTGAGCCCTCACCTCTCTCATTGTGTTAGCGGGCCCTTTTCCCAGAGCCCGGGACACGGAGCAGCAGTGGGGAATGACGGATGGGCTCACCTGCGGCCTTACCTGAAGAAAACCCGGCGGGGCCCGGGGCTTATCTTGTATCAAAGCAGTCTAATGACGGCGTGTTAAGCTGAGCGTTGTCGAGCACAGTGAGCAAGGGGGACTTTCCACACTCCCACAATGAATAGAGGAAGACGAATGCGCGCACGTCAACACATGCCTTGATGTTCGGTTGCATTCGACCGCAAATGCAACATGATTGCTTTTTTGGTGGAGCTAATTGTGCACATTATTGAGGCCATGAAATCTGGAGTTAACCTCTGAGGCGTCTCAGCGGGTTTTCTCTTTCTCTATGTCTATTCCCAACTACACTGAAAGAAAAGTGTTAAGTTCTTATTGTTATTCAACGTAAGCAGGTGAAAACATGCTGTGATTATCAACAACGAATATGCAAGCGATTTCTTTTTACCGAGTGCACATTTAAATATTAAGAGAGTGCCTTAATAAACAAGCCTTTATTATACATAGCACATTCTCATTATCACTCTTAGAAATATCATGTCAACAAATTACTAACGGCTAACCATTCTGAAATACACATGAATTCTTCCATACTGATGAAGCAATTAAAGAGCTCAAAAATTATAGTTCAAGGCAGGGTCACGATGAATAAGCCAAATAGGACATAAGATTATGTTTGCTAATAAGCCTAACCATTAGCAAACCTGCTTCACAGTTACTTCGAACATTAAGGTATTAACATTTCCTGACATTAAGGTCCCCTCTTTTGAAAGAGAAAAACGACTCACAACACACAACCGATAATACCTTTATTTACAACGAAGTGGCCAAACTGTACCCAATTAACTAACAGAACAAGGATGGCATAATGACATAAGATGAAAACAGAAATTGAAAAAATACAAAAGAAACCAACAGAGAAACGGTAAGTTCATCTAAAAGAAAAAATACTCCAAATTGGCTTGACCATCCATTTCCTCTGGTATTACGTGAAGCAAATTTGGGCAGAACTTAATGTTTTCTTCCATTTCTGCAATGCTGCTTTTTTCTCTTTGGCGATGTTTAGGTCTGTGATGGTTTACTTTCTGGCACTAAAATAATGTAAGTATCGATCCTGTACAGTTTTTTTTATATGGATCTGTGCAACCTCAAAAACTGTAGCAAGGTTTGCTTCACCTACAGCAATGAACATAATAATCTGCATCTTTTTACGAAGAAATTAGCAACAAGTCAGGTTATTTAACCAGAGTGATTTTTGCAAAGATTGTCTTTGTAATGCTCTGTTGTTTTTAGTGTGTGTGTGTGGGTGGATCGGTGTGTGTGTGTGTGTGTGTGTGTGTGTGTGTGTGTGTGTGTGCGCAGTCTTGACAAAACACTGCTCTTTCAGCAGCTTGAGAGAAAATAGGGTAACCTTTAATCATACATTCTTCAATTAGTGCATCTGAATCATTTTCAAAATGCTTTTTGAACTACATTTTCAAAGGGAGGATAAAAAGTCCTCAAGGTTGGTTTTTGCCCGGCCCCCGGGTGCAGCCATCTACTTTTTTTTTTCCTTTTTTACCTTTTGCCAGCGTCTGTGTTCCCTCAGCCACGCAGGGCAGCCAGACAGCCCAAGGCCACGCTTTACCAAGCTACTAAAGATGGACACACACGTCATTTCATGTCCACAGTCCTGGTGTAAACAAGGAGCTGAAGTCTTTCATCTTCCTCCCACCCTGGGCCTCCTCCTCTTCGGGAGCTACCGACCGTCCAGCCTGGCCAGAAAAAAGCGGGAGTTGCTGGAGAGCGGGGGCGGTGGGCAGAGCCAATGAAAATACACACTTGCCTTTTAGAGTGCCGAAACCAATTCTGAAGGCTTCCAAAAGGAGGGGAGCGTGGGGGAGAGGTCGGGGGCCAGAAGCTGGGGAGGTGGAGCAGGGAGAGGAGCCGTCTGGGTCATAGCAGTCCAGAGAGAAGGATTAGCGCCATGCCACAGCCAGAGTAGCAAATGTATGATTTTTAATTAAAGAAGATTGCAGAGCTGCACACCCTGCTCCCCCCCCCCCTTCCTTCTCTCTTATTCTCTCTCTCTAAATCAAAATTCAATTATCTCTATAAATCCTTTTCTAAAGTTAATTGTCATGTGCTATGGAACAGATTTAGACAAACGGTATGAACGAATGACAGAGAGAGGAAGATATGCAGAGATGTAAACAAGTATGAAGCGATATGGGAGCGTTTAGCGCTCATCTACCACACAGGGCGCAGAATTATCATCAGATTAATTAAGTTTCCACTCCGGGGTCGGAGAGTGTGCCGTTCTCTGGGGGGCTGAGCGAGCGAGGTGGAGGGAAAGGGAGCAAGGAAAAGCCAGGGAAAACGTGTGCTCATCGGGGGGCACTGGGGGTGGGGGTGATTGGAGCTCCTGTCCAAACATGCTTGAAAACACACACACACACACACATCATTTTAGGAGTATGCCTTACTCCCATTATTCCATTAAGGGAAGCCGCATGCCAATATTAGTCATGGCTGTGTCTATCTCGGGAAAAGGAACGCCAGAGGCATGTCATTAGAAATGGGCACAGCACACTCATGTAATTTACCCCCCCACACACACTCACACCCCTGTTTCCATGACGATGACCATGCCAACATGAAATCCCACGTAAACTACCTACCTACTTAATCACTTAAAATGACGGCGAGCTAGAGGGGGTTTTCCACTGGCCGCGCACGGTTCTCCTGAGTTGAGAACGTAAAGACGTGAGGATTGCTGGCTCTTCTGAGCGAGTCTGACCTACGACCTCTTTGTTTGAATGTCAGGAAAGGGCACACCTTGACCCCCAGGGGTCAGCGATGAATGAGGTGTGACGAGAGGGTTCAAGTGGGAAGGCAGGATGGCGGCGTGACAGGGAGAACCGCATGCTTTCTGTCCAAGGGCCTCGGACTCGGCTCCTGTTTCCTGTCAGGTCGGCATGACAACAAGAAGAGGGATTACCTGCAAAACATCGCTGAAGGAACAGAATGCAAAGTTAGCATGTGTTTCATGCAGCGCTGTGTCCCAGAATAGACTGTAGTTCCATGTTGAATGTATTTGACATGTAAACGAGGGACACAGTGTGGTTTTGCTTTGAGGTGGCGGTTTGTTAACGGTTCTTGTCACAAGGCATCGTGCTCACAGAAAACCTTTTTGAGATGAGTAAATTAGCATATCGCTCTCTGAAAGTGGCACAGTAATACCATTCCTCTTCGCTATCACCCTCTACCTCCAACTAACTGTCAAAACTAATTCTTGCCTATCATTCTAAGCCATTTACTTTCCCCTCCACTGGAGTTTTGACAACTCCTCTCACCTCCTCAGTAATTCTGCCTGGTAGAATTAACGGCACTCTAACAGAGAAGGTGTGTGTGTGTGTGTGTGTGTGTGTGTGTGTGTGTGTGTGTGTGTGTCTTTGTTTTGTATATGAGTGTGTGTGTATTATCAGCCCACCTCAGGTCAACGACGGCTTTGAGAGACAGGTATGAAATGAGGAGTGTCACTGCATATGTGACGACACGCTAACATCAACCCCCGCCTGCCAAACTATCTGAAACCTTTTAATTATGCTTTTAGAACATGCAGCACGCTCCATATCCCTGTGCTTTCTTAATATAAACCCCCAGACAAGCAAGCAAGCAGACAAACAGACAGACAGGCAGGCGGACAGGCAGGCGGACAGGCAGCAACTTAATCCTGCTGAGGATATGGGGCCTAGGACTGTCTGGGTTCAGGTTGTGGTCTCAACACAAAGCACCACCAACATCTCTCACTCTCTGTCTCACTCTCTCTCTCTCTCTCTGATGGGATGAGAGTCTAAGGAAAATCCTACTGGAAAAGAGCTGCCTTCTTCAGCTCGCCATCTCCAGAGGATGGTAGTGTGTGAGACTGTCTGACACACTCAATTTGGGAACAAGAGGGGTGTGTGTGTGTGTGTGTGTTTGTCTGTCTGTGTCTGTGTGTGTGTGTGTGTGTGTGTGTGTGTGTGTGTGTGTGTGTGTGTGTGTGTGTGTGTGATGGAGCTTGTCCCACGGGATCAAGTAGCACCTCAGCACCGGCAGAAGGAGATTACTGTCAGTGCGGCAGCCATTTTCTAATCTTGTAAGGCTCTCTGGGAGTCTTGTTTACATGTAGACTCCCATACGTCGGCGTGCGGCGGCGAGGGCCTCCGTCAACAGGCACACACCTCGCGCCGCGCGCAGACGAGGCACAACGGCCCAGCAGCTGGGAGGGCGATTAGACCCGGGGATTTGCCGACTTCTAAATGTGGCGCGCGGGTCCGTGCTGACTACCAGGGAAACGTCACTCCGTCAGGGAACGTCCAGCGGAATACAAACGAAGGAAGAGGAGGCCGGGGCACCGCACGGAATAGATTAAAAGAGCTCCGAGCGCTTATCAAAGTTTAACGTCCTTAAGAAGAAAAGGATAACACGTTTTAGAAGCTTAATTCACTTGTCAACCTGGAGTTATTATCTCCTTTATGAAGCACTCTATCTCCGGCAGGACGACCCTGGAGGAGCAGGACCGCAGTGAGAGTTAGCCAGCGGTTTGCCTGTCTGTCTGCAGAGCTAGCTAACCTCCGAGCCAGCGGGCCTAGAAGTTAGCCAGCGGTTTGCCTGTCTGTCTGCAGAGCTAGCTAACCTCCGAGCCAGCGGGCCTAGAAGACTGGGAAGAACATGCTGTTAGAAGGTCAACCTTTCCCTTTTTCTCACCGGCCGCAAACGGACATGTGATGTTGATTAACGTGTAACTGAAGATGGATTGGGAGAGGGCCTTTCCGTTGTGGAATAGCGCCGGCCGTGGGACCGTGGAGCATGTCCAGTGAAACCTCGGCGCTGACACAGGAGGGAAACACAGGGCCTCCGCCACAGCTCTCAAAGGGTGTCTGATTTTCACTGTTTCCCAATCAGTAACACAAACAGGCAGGGCCGCTCCAACCTATTTAGAGAGAGTGACGCTGTGTGTGTGTGTGTGTACGTGTACACGTGGGTTTGTGTGTGTGTTTGTGTGCGTGTGTACACGTGTGTGTGTGTGTGTGTGTGTGTGTGTGTGTGTGTGCGTGTGTGTGTGTGTACTACTGTAAAGAGAACAGTGCACCAGCGGCCCTGCAGGCCCTTTGGCCCCATGGTTATCCATCTCTCACTTATGGGGTCACGGAGGCCAATTGGCCTTTTCCACTCCTACAATTCCTCCCCGAGGACGTCCATTTGTGTTACCGGGCAGACTGAGGGGCCTGTGGGCTGTTTCCAGCCTCTTTGTGTTTCCTGCCTTCCCCTCCATTCTCTCCACTCTCTCCTCGGTCGTCTTATTTTACCCCCTGTTTTCCTTAGTGTCACTCTGCTCCCCGTTCCCATCACACTAATGTTCTCTCTCTCACACACGCACACGCGCACACACACACGCACACACACACACACACACACACACACACACACACACACACACACACAGACACACGCACACACAGACACACGCACACACACACACACACACACACACACACACACTCACACTCGCGCACACAGACACACACACACACACGCACACACACACACACACACAGACACATACACACGCACACACACGCACACACAGATACGCAAGCCGGCCTCCTAGCCTGGCGTCCTGTGAGGATTATTTCCCCTTCCTCCTGCAGTGGCCTTTGTGCTGGCCTGGGCTGTTTAAGGCCCGTTAGGCTGTTGTTGTAACTAATCCCTGACTTCCACTCCCCTTGTGCTCGGGGTAAATATAGTAGCTCCAACTGGCCCAGCCTGTCCATCCGTCTGTCTGTCAGCCCGGCCCTGCCCTTCCCCGCTCCACACACTCCCACCACTCTCCCCTACACCAGTGGGAACCACTGTAATCGAGATGGTCTGTGTGTGTGTGAGAGAGCCGCTGTGTGTGTGTGTGTGTGTGTGTGTGTGTGTGTGTGTGTGTGTGTGTGTGTGTGTGTGAGTGTGTGTGTGTGTGTGTGTGTGTTTGTTTGCTTGCCTGCCGGCGCGCGTGGTCCAGAACGTGAGATGGCTCCTAACGAGACCAGAGCAAAGGAGCAGAGGGGAGAGAGTGAAGAACTTTCCAGAATTCCCTGCGTCTCAACACGCGGACGCTTCCTCCTGTCCGACCCGCGTGGGAGTCCGTTCAATCATTCCGGAGAAGCCGACCCAAATGCTGCTGCTTGGCGAGAGGGGAGGCGCTCTCGCCGGAGCCTTCAAAGGGCTCATTGATGGTGGAGCCGGGCTGAGCAGGCCTCTGGTAATGACGGGGCCTCCCAGTGCAGTGAGGGCCGTCCATCTTGGCACGCCGGAGCAGACCTCCAACCGCCCGGCTCCTGTCGAGGCCTCCCCGAGCCCATTCATTATTCAGGGGAGTGTCCCACTTCCTCCTCGCGCTCCGTTTTCCATACGCCCCCCCTCCGGTTCTCCCCGTCTCCCTTCCCGCCGTCCGACGCCGCGCGCGGAGCGTTTGGAAGGTTGTTTGCGCGCGAGCTCGCCGTGTCCCCGCACTCGGATCACTGGTGACCGGCGTTCCGGTGCGTTCTGAAACCCGACACGCAGTGCCACAAACCCCAACCCCCCCCCCCTCCCCGGGCCTCCATTGTCTCTCTGTGTGTGTGTGTGTGTGTGTGTGTGTGTGTGTCTTCCTCCTTCGCAGACATCAGTGGGCGACCCCGTGTGACCCCCGTCCCCTCCCCCCTCCCTCTCTCCACACCTCCCTATCTACGGCTCGGGTGACCTCACGCTCTATCTCCTCCCCGCCTCTTCCCTCTCGTGTGTCTGACCCAAAACACTGCTGCCGAAACCCTAGCCCTCACCGCTGACCCCTACTGAGTGCTTGATGACACACGGGGGCCCGTTAGAGCACTTAACAAGGCGGGCACACCCCCCCTCCTGCTTGCACGACGAACAAATACACACACACACACACACACACACACACACACACACACACACACACACACACACATACACTCTACTGAAAGTGATGACAGACCGGGACCAGTGGATGAGGGGAATCCTTGTGGAAACACAAGAGGCTATGTTGGTGCCTGTGTGTGTGTGTGTGTGTGTGTGTGTGTGTGTGTGTGTGTGTGTGTGTGTGTGTGTGTGTGTGTGTGTGTGTGTGCGTGTGTGAATAGTTTTCACCAGCTGACACAGTCCCTGGATCTGCTGTGTAGAGTGGCCTCTCGTCATTGTGGGTGAGCTTCTTTCCTACAGAAGAGACTAACTGAACGCAGCAGGTTGTCCTCAGCCTCTCTCTCATGTAGTAAATGTTTGGACTGGAGTGGGTGTCCGTGTTTACCTAAACGCTGCCCCGTGTGTGCGGGCACCTGTGTGTGTTTGTGTGTTTACGGTGTTGTTTGTGTCGATGGACTGGTGACTGGCCGTAGGAGTAGTGGGGCTGTTTGTTGTCGTGGCGATGTGTTTTAACAGGCCGGGCGTGTTTATTTACCCAGCCGGTAAACGTCGGGGCCGGTGTGGGACGCATGGGGGGGGGGGGGGGGTGAACAAACACACGGCCGCGTGAACACACACACCGGCCGCGTCCCGCCCGCCGCCATCCATCATCGTTTGGCCCTCGGCTGTCCAGGCGGGCGGCTCACCTGTCGCGCCGTCACTCTCGCCGGGGGAGGGTGGAGGTCCGGGGGGGGGGACGGGGGTTCTTACGGAGAGGAACAGGAGACAGGGAGAAGACTCAGTCCCAAAGAGGGGGAGCGGGAGGAGGAGGAGGAGGCCCCCTCCAGACAGTGACCTGAGGCCGTGGCTCAGGGAAGCAGTCGGCATGACAGAGGACGGGGGGAGAGGGCTGGAGGACAAAGCCTGAGAGGAGAGCGGCCCAATGTCACGGTCACGGGGAGAGGAAGACAGCCGTTAAAGTCCTAGCGACTCCCAGGGGGGACGGTGTTAACCTCTTCCTGCCCGCCTGCCTCCGTCCTGCTGATGTCAACACCATGGGCCTCCTGTCTTATCTCCCTGCCCCGTCACTCCGTGCCTCTCCTCCTCCCCCCCCCCCCTCCTCATCCTTCCCCTTCATCCCACCTTCCTGCTCCCTCCTCCATCCCCTCCTTCGCCGCCTGCTGTGGGGGGTTGTTTTGCTGGATGAAAGGGTTAGAGCTGGGGCCCTGAAATTACCGTCTCTTCTCGTCCACCCCCCTGGGTGTGTTCCCACAGTGTGCACCGGAGGTCAAAGGGCTTATCTAATTGCTGCCAGGCTGGAGGAGATAACAGCGGGGCAGGTTTGCGGGCGTTGCGGCGGACGCCAGACATAACAGTTTTCGGGTGGCAACCCCGAGGCTGCAGCTCGGTAAACAAAACCTGAAAACGATTTATAAACCCCACGCACACACACACACACACACACACACACATCGGCTCCAGCCACAACACAGGTACAAATCGTCAGGTCAAACCGGGTTGTTGTCTTTTATGTTCCAAGCAAGCAGGCGAGAAGAAAGGCTTTCGACTTTGTACTAAGTGAATAACAAAGTTAGCAAACCATGAAAGAGGTCGGGGGAGATCAGACCCGGTTCGGTGATTTGATTTGGTGCTCACATGAATGAAAAGCCTTCCGTGGACATGCTCAAAAAAGTCAGCTGGGGCGCCGTGTTCGTGAGTCAGTATACTACGTCAAACTGAGAGGCATTCTCTCACAAACCACTCCAGAAAAAACAGCAAGCACGGGAACCAAGACCCGGACAATGATCTGAAGTTGCGCCATTCATCTGGAATCTTGGGAGATCTGACCTTTCCTTTTCATGACTCCGTCTCCATTGATCCGGCCTTGTGGGCGGTGGAATGGCATGTTGCCTCCGCCTACCTCTGCGTGCCGAGGTGGCGTAGTAGCCCACAAATCAAACATGGCAGCCGCTGCCATTTGGAGTCGTCGTCGTGCTTCTTGTTGTTGTTGTTCTGTGGTGGCGGCGGTGTTGAGTGGGTGCCAGCGGCAGGCATTCCCGTTGCCGGAGTTAGCATTCAGTCGGCATAGGTCATGGCCAGCAGGCTTTTGTGTGCCGGCAACCCCAGTGTCGCTGCTGTGTGGTGTGTGTATACAAATGCTGGAGAGAGTCAATGAGAAGCACACACAGGACCCCTGCACGCACACACACACCCACACACCCACACACACACACACACACACACACACCCAGGCAATCAAACACACCCACACACCCACACACACAGACACAGCCACTCATACACCCACACCCTGAGAACCCACTTCCAAACCGACTTTTAGCACTCGGGCAGAAAGAGAAAGAGAGTAGCCGAGTCTCTTTCAAAGAAAGTGTTGAAAAGGGAGTCACGTGGTTACTCACCGCCACAGTCAAGTCTAAGTTACACAACTCAGTGAGAGTCTGCTAGTGAAATAAAGTAGGACGTTTGATCTAGTTACAGCAGCATCCATTTAAAACAAATGCATTGTTAAACATTTCATCTTGTACTGCATGGTGTCAATAAGGCTTATGTTGATAGTAAAATGTTGTACTGCCAATATATTGCCCATAAAGAATATGGCTTTGTTTCAGACGTTCGGTGAGTTATAATTGGTTGCGTGTGACTTAAAGTCTTATCAATCTTGTCTAGAGTAATGGAACACCTTGACATCTTATCAATCGTTTCCTTAGTGCCTTTATTAATGCAGCACCTCTGGCTAAGTCTTACCCCGGCGTTTCCATTAACTAAGATACACATAACGGAGTGGCTGATGTTGAAAATCCCTGGAACGAGTCATTATCCTATTCCCTCGGGCCTTGGGAACCTTTGCGGAACTCAGCAGAATACGGTGGCCACCTCCTCCCTAGATTTGTATCGTTGTAAGAGAACAATGCGTGTCCTTTCAGTGCTGTTGCTCAGATAAGGACCTTCCAAAGACCGTAAACGTTGCATCTACAGTGTTTCAAAACCAAATCCGTAAAGCCTGATCGCTTGTGATTAACATCCTAAATCTGGGTTGGGCGAAGGCTAACGCGCTGGCTCTGTTTGCTGAGCATTTCTTAAACAGAAATCCCCACCAGCCCTGTTATGAAGTCAGAGGTGAAATAAACCAACGGTCCCTGAGCGCAGTGGGTTGTGTCAAAGCGTTTAGCCCAAGTAAATAAGGTTAGCGCTCAAATTTGTACTCACTTCAAAGGTCATTTCAAGTGCTCAGCCATTCTTGAAGTTCTCTTTGTGTATGCTTTTTTGGAAGAACCTATGAGCTACAGCGAGGCCTTCGGAGACAGAGCAGCAGGCAAACCATCGGCATAAAGCTAAGGAAAGTCGACGCCAGTGGTCTCTTACTTCCTGACTGATTTCTACGTCGATGGAGGAGAAGCGGCCTTGGTCGGCGTGACAAAAGCCACCAGGCGAGGCCGGCGGCGTGGAACGCACGGCGGGAAACCGCCGCCTCCCGCGCTGGAACGCTCCGTTTTATTCAAAGGTGCCCTCGCCCTCCCATTCTCTCCTTCTCGTCTACTCTCATCCTTTCCTCAGCCTTCTTCCATTCAGCAGACATTAGTCGCGTAAGCGGCTTCTCTGGGAGGCGCGGCGCCCCGCCCGGCCCTGTGGGCGGGGCCTCCTCTCTCCGCGCCCTCCCGACGGGGCTCCACCGTCTCACACGGCTGCTGTCTCACGGCCGGAGACCACGGCACGCAGCGCGCTGACAGACGGGCGGGGGCCACGCTCCCCCCCCCCCCTCCGGGTGACCCCTCTGTCTGTCCTCTGCTCCTCTGCTCCCCGGCTCCTTCTTCCCTCCCCGAGTCTCTCTCCTCGTTCCGAGTCGTTTGCTTCCCGAGCCTCCGATCGCTCCCCCGTCACGCCGGCTGCCCGAGTCTGGGCGTAATTGGGCTTTGAGAATGACACCTCGCGTTCGGAGCGCGAGATGGGGAGCAATTTGGGAAGGGTCCCTGTCGCGGGGACGTGTTTCCGCTGCGTGTGTGTGTGTGTGCTGGGCCCCCTTGCACGAGATGCGTGTGGAAGCGGCGGAGAAGGACGGGAGGCTGATGTGGGGCAACGAGGAGGGGAATTTGACAGGCCGCCTCGCGTGGAGAAGACTCTCCGTGAGAGGAGATTGCGAAAGGATTCTCCAGTGACTTGAGCCGACTGGGTTTGGGACGTGGCGGGGAGACAGACAGGGAGCGAGTGACTCTGCATTCTGACTCACATTTGGGTCTACCATCCAGCGTGTGAACGTGCGTGCGTGTGTGTGTGTGTGTGTGTGTGAGAGAGAAAGAGAGAGCGAGCCGATGTGTGTGCAGTGAGGGATCGGCTACTGCCAAGATCCATTTACATTCATTAGAGGGCCTGTGCGAGGGAGTGTTCATCTCCATATGGCACGGATCCACAACTGTCTTCAGCGCCGAGCCCTCCTATAGATCATACTCAAGCGCTGATCAACAGCTAACGGCTTATCTGCACACAGGGCCCCTGCTGGGCCCCCAAACCCTGGATGGGTGCAAGACTATTTGTCTGTGTGTGTGTGTGTGTGTGTGTGTGTGTGTGTGTGTGTGTGTGTGTGTGAGTGTGTGAGTATGTGAGCATGTGTGCATTCCCCCAACAGCCTACTCGTTCCAGTTCATGAAATACCAAACTAGGAAAAAAGAGCTAAAAAAAACAAGGGGGTTCATGTGCATGTGCTTACAGTGTGCTTTGGCTTTGAATGCACAACATTCTATGTGGTTTTTAGGGTGTGTGTGTGTGTGTGTGTGTGTGTGTGTGTGTGTGTGTGTGTGTGTGTGTGTGTGTGTGTGTGTGTGTGTGTGTGTGTGTGCATACCCCCAACAGCCTCCTCGTTCCAGTTCATAAAAGGCCAAACTAGCAAACACATGTCATGACAGGAGTGGGTTCCCTCTGGCTTTAGACGAACAAAAGCATCATTAATGAATTGAGTCGGCGAGCATGTGTGTGTGTGTGTCCGTGTTGGTTATAGAGAGATAAAGAGAGATATAGAAAAAGAGAGATCAAGAGACGGGTAGAGTGAATGAGAGGACCGCCATCCCAAGCCTTTGAAGAAGAAAAGGCCCTCTTCCTCCTTGTGTTAGGCCTCGACCACTGTGTGTCATTCTGACAAACACTCTCCCAGCCCCGAGCCATTCCTGTGACGCCCATCCGTCTGAACGCCAGACCCTCCAGGTCGACAGGAAGCCTTCTTTGTGTCCTCTGTCTTAAGCGTCCCTTCCCTGCTACCTGCCTTCATAAACTCTCTCTCCGTCAAACTCAGCGTTGAGAAAGACGGTTTCCCCCCCCTCCGTCCAAGTTTCTCCGAGACGTTCCGCCCAAGCCTTTTCACACAATCGCAATCTTACGCAACGGCAACGTCGCACCGAAGACTCGATTCGCCAAAATGGCGGCCGTTTAGACAGCGGGCGGGCGATGGCGTCGGGCACAGGTAGTGTTGAAATGTCTGCCGGCGTCACCGTGGGAGCGGGCTGTCACGGGAAGCTTAGTGTCTCCCTCCCCCGACAGCGCGCGGCAGCAACGAGCGCCGGCACGGTGTGTTGAAGCAGCGCCGTGGGACTTCATCACTCTGAGCCCCGGATCAATATGGCTGCTCCGCCGCATCGGCAGAAGCCACCGCGTCGCTTTTCCATGCCTCCCTCCGACCCTGTCTCTCTCTCTCTCTCTCTCTCTCTCTCTCTCTCCCTGTTTATCGTTGTCTCTCTCTCTCGCTCTCTCTCTCGCTCTCTCTCTCGCTCTCGCTCTCTCTCGCTCTCTCTCGCTCTCTCTCTGTTTATTTTCTCTGTTTATCTCTCAGCATTTCTTTTTCTGAACGCATTCCTAAGCCTGTTTGCCTTATTTCCAGGCATGGCCTTTGTTGTGATGACTCCTAGTGATTCTCTTTTGGAGTATAGAGATGTCATTCCCTTCATGCATACAGAGATGTGATTCCCCTTGGGAATAGAGAGATATTTCCATATGTAGGACTATAGAGATAAGCACATGTCACATTTCCCCCAGTGAACATACTGTAACCACAGGCTGAGGGTGAGACAGTAAAGAAGCCGGTAAATGAAGTTAGGTGGCGTGGGTGACTGGCAGACACATGGTGCACCACCTCGTGAGCTCGTTGTCAGAATGGGGTCGGCGTGTTTGAGCCAATCCTGTCGCTCAAAGAGAGAGCGGGGATGGGAGGCGGGGCCACCTGGGCTGTTGACACTTCCCATGATGGGTCGCCGTGACGATGCTCCACTGTGACAGGGCGGAGTGTGGCAGGGGAGGGGGGAGAGGGGGGGGGGGGAGCGCACCGTCTAGCGCTGTCATCGGGACCCGAGGTGACAGGCGGGCAGGGCAGCCAATCAACTTCCCAGACACTCAGAGAGGATTAACCACCAACTGTCGCTAATGGGCTGGATTAACGTTTTGATTGGTCTATGTTAAGAACCTAGGAGTTTTGTTGTACTCATAGGAGTCGTTATCATAGTAAGGAAGCTATTGCCTCAGAACTGAACTCACCTTTGTCTGCTTCCCAAAGCAGTCTCTACATGCCCGGATGGCTCCCTTTTCAAAGACGGATGATGTCCCGACCTCGCCAACGCGCTCCAGGACGTGGTCTCTACTTTCACTCTCCCTGTCCCCTTCTCACCCCCTCTGTTTCTCTCCCTCCAACCTCATCTCTCCCTTCACTCTGCTGCCTCGGCCTCTTCGTCCCCTTCTCCCCCTCTCGGCCTGTGCCTCTGAAGAGGAGGAGGAGGAGGAGGGGCCGCGTGGACTGAGGTGTGTCCACTGTGATGTGGTGGACATCTCGTCCCCCCCTAACCCGGTCAAACACCGTCCTCGTTCCTGTGCGGGACACTCCGTAGACTGACATCCCAGGGTATGCTGAGGCAGACCGGGCCTGTTTAAATCCAGGACGAGGAGGGCACGCTGTGGAGTATGTCTGTGCGGCAGTGCACCGGAGGAATGTGGACGGTAAATGCTCTGGAATGTGTCAGTCTGGCGGAATGTGTCTGCTCGGCGGAATCCAACAATGGTTCAGGATTTTGGTGGACAGCCCATTATTGCATTGCTTGGGCTATTGTGTGCGTTCTCAGACTGTGTATGTGCGTGGGTGTGTGTGTGTGTAGAAGAGAGAAAGAAAGGGGGGGGATACCTAGCCTGTGTCGGTGTGTAAGGCACTGAGTGACGTTGCCCTCTGCTCTGGGAGGTGGCGTGGCTCTCGGTCTCCAGGCGTGTCGCTGGCACTTCTCCGTGCGCGCCTCCGGAGCTAATTCGCTTGATGACAGACGTGCCGACAGATGATCCCCAGGCGACGCAGGCATCCGCTTTCTCCAGACAACCCCGCCTCCCTTTTCTCTCTCTCTCTCTCTCTCGTCCTCCTTCGTTTCCCCTCGTATGCCCGCTCTCTGCCCTGATGTGACGAGGAGAGCAGACCTGCCACCCAAGCGTGTCGGCTGAATCGCTCACCATGGCGTAACCCCCTCCTTTCCTCCCCCACCCCACCCCACCACACACACACACACACCTATCCTCTGTTATCTAATCGCTCAACCCAACACCCCGGCATAGCCAATCAACCCCTTACTCAAAGGTTACTAACCCCCGCCCCCTCCCCGGGGAGGCATGGCTAGCTGACCTTTGAACCTTTCCCAGGATCCTCCAGTGCAGCTCTGGAGTGCATTTTCTGCTCCATAAACGTCCGTCTGCTGTCTTTCATCTCCCCCTGTGTGTGTGTCTCTTGCCTGTGTGCGAGTCAGTCTGTGCCTTCCTGTGTGTGTGTGTGTGTGTGTGTGTGTGTGTGTACGTGAGTCTAACCTCGGGGCTGATGATCCACTGGCGGGCCCTGAAGACGGAGCGGGTCCAGGGGGGGGAGCTGGGAGCACAGCAGCAGCCGTCCTGGTGGGCTCCTCAGGCGGGGAGACGGAGCCCCAGCCACGGGGATGCTCCCAGGGCCCCGCTGCCGTCACCCCGGCTCCACACACACACACACACAGGAGTCCCCCCCCCGCCCCGAACACCTTCTCCACTTCTGCTGCACTGCTCTCCCTTCTCCCATGTCCTTTCTGTCTTTCTTTCTTTCTTTCTTTCTTTCAAACTTACTATCTTACGAACTTACTAACACGCACTGTTTAACTCTGTCCTTTTTCAAACCAGAACTTCTTTCTTCCTTTCTGTCTCTCTTTCTGTCTCTCTTTCTTTCCCTCCTGGGTGGACCCCTGCCTCCTCTCCCTGTTCCCTCTGTGCACACCTCTCTGCCCGCTGGTCGATGGCGAGCGTCCGTCGGCGGTGGCCGTGTCGACGCCCTCGTTAACCTGACGGGTCCCCTGCAAACTTGGCCTCGCCATCGTTTCCTTATTCATGACTTACCATGGGGAGAGGCTCCGCTTAATGGGGGCAGATGGGGGGTGGGGACTGGGGGGTTTAGGTCCAAAACGATCTGTAACGACCAGTCCCCCCTGAGAATAATGGAGAAAAGAAATAGTCCTTTTGCCGATGCGGGGCAGATGTGACGGCCTGCCGTCTCTGCCCCCCCTGCCCCCCGCGACTCTGTGACGGGCCGGGCTATTGAGCCCGGCGGGTGGCCCCCTGCGCGATGCAGGCGATGCGCTCCGCCGACCACCTCGGGACCGGGCAGGGGAGAAACGGGATTAAAGAGATGGCAGAGTGAGAGAGGAGGGAACGGAGCGGCGGGAGTCAGGGGAGAGAGCGTCGGCGCTCCAGCGGCCGTTAGAGAAACGAGCTGAGCAAAAACGCCAGGGAGAGAGAGCGAGAGGGGAGAGAGATGGGGGGGGGGGGGGGAGAGAGAGCGAGAGAGAGAGAGACAGGGGGGGTGAGAGAAGGGAGAGAGAGAGAGGGGGGGGGAGAGAGAGATGGGGGGGGGGGGTGAAGGGAGAGAGAGCGAGAGGGGGAGAGAGACGGGGGGGGGGTGAAGGGAGAGAGAGCGAGAGGGGGAGAGAGACGGGGGGGGGTGAGGTGAAGGGAGAGAGAGCGAGAGAGAGACGAGGTGAAGGGAGAGAGAGCGAGAGGGGGAGAGAGACGGGGGGGGGTGAGGTGAAGGGAGAGAGTGCGCGCGTGCGAGAGAGAGAGCGAGAGGGGTATGTAGAGAGGGAGAGAGAGAGAGAGAGTATAGAGAGTTCAGAGGGAGTATAGAGAGGGAGAGTATAGAGAGGGAGAGAGTAGAGAGGGAGAGTATAGAGAGGGAGGAGAGAGTATAGAGAGGGAGAGTATAGAGAGGGTGAGAGTATAGAGAGGGAGAGAGTATAGAGAGGGGGAGAGTATAGAGAGGGAGAGAGTATAGAGAGGGGGAGAGTATAGAGAGGGAGAGAGTATAGAGAGGGAGAGAGTATAGAGAGGGAGAGAGTATAGAGAGGGGGAGAGTATAGAGAGGGGGAGTATAGTATAGAGAGGGGGAGCGTATAGAGAGGGAGAGAGTATAGAGAGGGGGAGAGTATAGAGAGGGAGAGAGTATAGAGAGGGGGAGCGTATAGAGAGGGGGAGAGTATAGAGAGGGGGAGAGTATAGAGAGGGGGAGCGGGCTGGAAAACAGGGCGGACACGCCGTGTGGGTAGAAGGTGCTAATGCCTCGCCGGGCTCCCTGGTGCCGGGTCCCATTTGGGGCTGGGCTGAGTGCTGCTCCAGGCCCACGCGCGGCCGCTGGCGTCCCACGGCTACGTGACAGAACCCTGGAGGACCGGCTATCTGACAGATCCCTGAAGGACCGGCCACCTAACAGGGCCCTGGAGGACCGGCTACCTGACAGGGCCCTGGAAGACCGGCTACCTAACAGAGCCCTGGAGGACCGGCTACCTGACAGACCCCTGGAGGACCGGCTACCTAACAGAGCCCTGGAGGACCGGCTACCTGACAGACCCCTGGAGGACTGGCTACCTGACAGACCCCTGGGGGACCGCAGGGCCCGTTAGCGCCGACGTGACAAAACCACGGGCCCCGGTGAGTCAGCGCCCGGTCGAGAGGGCCGAGTCACGGACACAGAGCGAGGGAGAGGGCCTTTCACAGAGCGCCAGAGGAGACTGGAAGAGGGCGAGGGGAGGGTTCAGTGGGGTTCAGGGCGCGGTGTCGTTCCGTTTGGTCCTCTGTGACACGGCGGGAAGAGGGACTAGGGAAAGGTCAGGAGTGACCCGTGAGAGAACATCGAGGGTCGGAGAGTCACAAATGTCCACCTCATCCGGCTCTGTCCACTCACGGCGCTGGCGTTTTCAAAATGGCGGCCCCGAAAGAGCCGAGTGGGGGGCACAGCTTCTCCCTGTACGGGTACCGACCAGGCACCGATGACGACGAACAGGAGCAGCATGCCACCACCGGACTCCAGTGCCATCCTGGTTTGGTTGACGCCCACGCGGCCTTTGAAGGGTTCGTTTCGATGAGAGAAAGCGTGACTAACAAAGTATTGTTGGCTCTGCCGCCGTCGTTGTTTCTTCTCATTGTCTGTCGCCGTGACGGCGAGGAAATGCAGCCGCTTTGATTCCACTGTCCCCCGGGAGACAGTACATCATGGGAGAACGGCGAGACAACGGGAAGCAACCGGCACGCCATTCCAGTTGTGTTCCTCGCTCCCATTCCAGTCAGCACACATTGATCCATTGATTAGTCAGCCATTACTGGGAAAGGAGAGAGGATGAAAGGCAGCTAGTGTAAGGAGTTTACTGAGGACCGAATGGAGGAGTATGCATCTGTGTGTGTGTGTGTGTGTGTGTGTGTGTGTGTGTGTGTGTGTGTGTGTGTGTGTGTGTGTGTGTGTGTGTGTGTGTGTGTGTGTGTGTGTGTGCACACCTGCACAGGCCTCAGAACAAGAGGCAGGAGAGGATGCTTACCTGCCTGGTGCAGCTGGTGTCACCGGCATTCAAAGTGAACACAGTCAGCCTTGGCAGCCGCCGCGCCGTCAGACTGAGTGCGTGTGCGTCGGGAGCTCCAAATAGATGTCTGTGAGTCAGAGTTTTACGTCCAGTGAGCCCGAGATTGACGCAGGAGCTTCCGTTCGTTTTGGATCCGAGCCACACCACCCGTTCCCCCGGTCCGCCCTCTCTCTCCCTCTCTCTCCCTCTTCTCCCCCCCCCCCCCCCCCCCGTCTCGGCAGAGCCCCTGCTGTTCTGTCTGTGTGACTCACACGTGTGTGTCTTATACATGTGAGAAAGGATAGGCTTAGAACATTTTCTCTGCCAGAAAATAATATTCAAAACAAATAAATCTGTAAACGTTAAGATCGTGATGAAGAAATAACACATCTCGAGCATCATCATCATCACCCCACTCATCTGCATAGCGCGTCTGGTGTTCAAGCTCTGTAGTTCAACTATTCTGCATAAGTAATCCTCTCTGCTGCAAAGCCTTTGGCATAGTTTGTGTGTGTGTGTGTGTGTGTGTGTGTGTGTGTGCAGGTGTGTATGTTATTTTCCATGGCGGCAGCAGAAGGCCAGCTCGGGCATGGCACACTGCAGGGATTAGCCAAACCCTGTTCTCCAGCAAAGAGGGGGAGTTACCATGTAACTGTTCTACTTACAGCATGCCCCCTCTCTCACCCTCCCTCACCGCCCACTCTCTCAATCACACTCTCTCTTTCTTCCACTCTCTCCCTTCCCTTGCCTTCACTGTCTCAGCCCCCCCTCCCCCACCACACACTTCCCCGTTCCTCCCATTGTCTCCCGCACTTCACTTTTGTTTCCAGCTTACCATTAGTGTCATTCACTGGGATGCCTTCCCACGGATCTCCCCAGCCCCCATTCGGCCACCCTAGGATCTACCTCCTGCAAGTCCTCCATCCGTATCTCCGGGAGCCTAAGAGGATCTGAGCCTTTGGTGTCAGTCTCTGGTGTTCTCCTTCCTCTGGATGGACTCCTGGGCTCCACATTAGCTCAGCTGTGTTCTGTGTGTGTGTGTGTGTGTTGAGTAAGGGGGGAAGGGGGGGGGGGGTATGTATGTGTACACATGTGTTTTCTCCCGTCCTTTACATGCCTCTTGGCAGTGCTTGTGTTCCACATTTTCACCGAGGCCAGGGAGTCAGAAGTGGGCCAGGCTTCCAGGAGGGGATGAACATTGGCATCAGGCTGGCCCAACGCGTCTGTGCTCTCATAGTCCCGCGCTCACAGCACGCTCTCTGAATGTACCGCGGCAACAATCCTCAACCCTTATTTTCTACACGGAAACGTTATATGAAGGGGTGGGGATTCCATATGGGCAATAACGTCCTGTGAGCTCTGAGCAATCGTGTACGTTGAGGGACTGTATGATTCTCTTGTCTGAACACAGAAATACAACACCGTCGGAGAATACCTTCAGTGGATAGCTCCAAACTTCAAACCATGCAGCAGACTAGGAACACCTTAGTGACATTGTTTCGGCGTTTTGTAAATGTCAGAATACTTGACTACACAACGCGATGAAACCAAACTTGACGATGCGGGACTGTGTTACCTCCCAAATATACTGTGTTACTAAATGGTAATAGGATGTGTTCTAGTATCTTCTTTCTTTACTTACTCGGTAGGAAAATGCATACAGATGCACGCACACTCTCTCTCACACACACACACACACACACACACACACACACACACACAGAAACACACACAAACACACATTGTTCTGACATTGTATCGTTCTCCTCTCTTTCATAATGCATCAAGAACAGCGGTTTGGGATCTGTCTCTCTACCCCCTGCCAGGGCGACATAGAGGCCACATCCATATTTAACTCCAGAGATACTTATCAATACAGACCGCTATCAAAACACTTCCTTTCCGGGAGCCTGGATGTCAGGGAGCATGCAGAAACCTTGGATAATACCCAAGGAGCACTTGATGGCGCCTTGTTGGTTTTCCAATTATGGCATGTGTTTTTTTTTCTCCGGGTATCAAAGATAGACTCTGCCGAAACGAGAAGGGAAGAGAGACAAACCAACAGAGAGCGTGACATGAATATGAATAAGATCCCTTTAAAGCCTTTGATAAGTATCGGGAGACTTGGAAGAGAGATGGGCTTTTTGCCGCAAGAGCACCTTGTTAATGCGGCTCATATGAGCCAATGAGTGTTTGAGCTGTGATCAGGAGACTCCTTTACGAACCGCTTGGACACGCTTCGTCTTAAGCGGGCCTCCTAAACTCTGGGAAGAGACACCATGGGCATTAAGGGTGGGTAAGTACTGCACAACTGTTGGAGTGGTGTTGATTGGTTCCGGAGGATTATTCCCGAGCCAAGGTGTGTGAGGATTTGGCTAGGGGTTGAGCTCTGGAATGTGGTCAAATGGGAGATTTAAGTCGCATGAAGATATGTTGTAATATCCATGTGAACAGTGAATAGTCCATGGCAAAGTGCCCGCATGGCAAGCCCATATTATCCAAGCACACACGACTCTGTTCACTCAAATAAACACTTACCCATACACCAGCCACTCACATTAAGCAAACAAATAAGAATCCCAACTGGTCTCATTTCCCCTCTCTGTCGGCATTCGGTGACCAGAAAAGGAAAAAGAAACACAAATCATTCAAATTATTCAAATGACCCGGTATGTTTGTGTGTGTGTGTGTATGTGTGTGTTTGTGTGCTTGTGCAAGTGTGTGTGTGTGAGTGTGTGTGTCTGTGTGTGTGTGTGTGTGTGCGTGTGTGTGGGATACGTCAAGCAGAACAATCGGACACATTGATTGAAGTAGCAGAAGAATTAGAATTCCCCGTGTCGGCCGGATTAAAAGCTGCCCGTGCGCCTGCTGATCATTCCCAACGGCAACTCGGGAATATTAAAGGAAGCATTGACGGAGCTCTCCCTGCCACGGCCCGCCCTCCCCACCCCCCCCACCCCCCACCACCATTCATCCCCAAAACGTCCTATGAATATGGATGGCGGAGTGGAGTGAGCCCAGGGAGTCCCAGGGCTGGTGGGGTAATGATTTTCCACGCTCCGCTGGTACGGCTGCACTGTGGCTCCGGAGTAAGTGGACTGGAGTGGGCCAGTCAGCGTGCAGGCCAACGTTCACCGGCTGTGGTCATGCATGTAATCTCAGCCAGGATGGGCCCCATGAAAGATGCATGGCCCAGAGCCTCCGGACTCCCACACACCTCACACACACACACACACACACACACACACACATCGACACACACACACACACACACACACTCAGACACAAACCCACGTACAGCATCACGGTCGGCCTTTTGTCCACTCAACCATGGACCCCCTATCTGACTGAAGTTAATAGCCCTCGCCTTGTTTTTTTCTCCTCTCAGGCTTTGCTCATATCTGTCATTTTCTCTCCACCTTTCTTAGCCCACCTCTGTGTGATAGATATGGTGTCTGAACTCCCACTGACCAGACTGAGGTCTCCAATTATTTGTCCAGTGTGCGTGTGGTTGTGTGGGTGTGTGTGATTGTGCTCGCATGTGTGTATGTGTGCGTGCATGTGTTTGTGTGCGCGCGCTCGTGCATTAGATATTTCTCAAAATAAAATAAAAAAGAGCGGAGATCAAGATATACTAAACTGGTCTGGATGAACGAGACGGAAAGTTCAAAGGTCGCGGTGGGTGAAGTTCTCCCTCGGTGGAGTCACGTCGCCAAGCCGTCGCCACTTTTCACAGGGACGTTATGTTCTCGTTTGGCCTCATTGTCTCCGCGGCCTCGGGGCAAAATGTTCCCGCTGTCTCCTCCGAGTGGCACACTGGGGCTGAACTCAACCGCACAGACAGCCCGGCTCATTGTCATCCCCCTCACACACACGCTCACACACACACACACACACACACACACACACTCACACACATTGTCATCCCCCTCACACACACCATCACACACAGGATGGTGTCGCTCACGCTACGTATGGCATACCGCAGATACCACATCAAAAAAAAGAAAAAGCAATTGCTCCCGAGAGAGACGCAGACTCGTCAGAGAAGAGCTCCAGGCGAAGAGACCGGGAGACACGGTGCGAGAGAAGAGGTTCAGGGAAAAGGGGAACATTTGCGACGTGGCGGGAGAGAATTACGCCGTAGCACGGGGGCTGTGTTTACGTTGTGTGCCTGCGTGGGATGTTGATGCCCTTGGTTATGTACGGCGTCTGTCTATTCATAGCCAGCGCCGTCACACTCACACTGGCAACCGTCGGCTCCTCCGGGCAAAAGCGGGCCTTCTTTAGATTCCGCAGCGCATCCATTTGAATGCTGGAGCGCGCCGTGATTCCGGTCTTTGGTCTTCCTGAAGGTCGTGTTTGGGTCGCGCCACCAACGTCTTGAACGTGTCGGCCATTCGCCGCGTTGTAGAAAAGCCAACCGCCTGTGCCCGTTTCTGGTTTTGGATTCCAATAGCATGCGGACAGGAGGCGACGGTGCCGCCCTGCTGGGAGGGGCCCCGTGCACGGACGTGTGAGCCGAACGGGGGAGACGGGAGACGGGGGCGGGGAGGTTGGGTTGCAGCCAGGCAGCCAGGGGTAACCGGAGCCGACTTTTCCCGTTCGGAATGACAGGTTCCCACACCCTCCCACCGGTTCCATTTCTTTCTCACACACTCCCAGCGCCAGTCGTTCTCTCAGGTGTCCCCGCCTCCGCCGCCTGTGGCCAGGGCCGGTGCCTCCCCGCTGGAGGGGACGGGAGTCTCTCTCTCCCCCCCCCCCCCCAGATAAGGAGATCTAAGGAGATCTACATTCCTTTAGGCTACAAGGATAGCCATAGTATAGTATAGTGTAGTTCAGTGCTGTAGATTAAATCTTTTTGAATCGCACACACCATAAGCAGAGGCAATTCCATGTGCTTAACATATAACCACGTAGTGCAGAATAAAGTAGCTGCAGAATACATAACGAGCTCCAAACGAATCCATGGGGCATGTGTGCGTGCGGCCATATCCATGGACGTGTCCTAGTTCTGACGTTCCTCTAAGGTTACACCGGGCCTGTGCGCTGAAGAAAGGCCGACAGACTTGATTACTGGTGTTCCTCTCCGCAGGCACTTTGTCAAGCCCCCACACACAATCCCCATTGTTCCCTGCCTGGTCACCATACACCTGGACCTGGCCGGGACCGGAGAGGCGGCAGCCCTTCTCGCGGACGGGAGTAGGCACCGCTATCGCTGGCACATACACACGCACACACACGCACACACACACACACACACACACACACACACACACACACACACACACACACACACACACACACACGCACACACACACACACACACACACACACACACACACACACACACACACACACACACACACACACACGCACGGACACACACATGCACTTTAGAGGGCCTATTATATTGGATTGTAGTGCGGATGGTCTGACTGACACACAGCCACAATAGGGACTTGTTCTCATTGTGTGGGTGATGGAGCAGTACAGTAGAGTGAGAGAGTGGCGATTGAATGGCCCAAATAAAGCACGGTGTGAGAGAGAGAGAGAGAGAGAGAGAGAGAGAGAGAGAGAGAGAGAGAGAGAGAGAGAGATGCTGATAGAGAGAGAGAGATATTGGCAGAAAAGAGTTTTGAGGGAGATGTCTAGGGGTTGGGTAAGGAGGAGCACGCAGGTGTGTGTGACTATATCATGAAAATCCATGCGTCTGTTTGATTGGCTGGCCGTTTTTTCGATTTGGTTGTGTGCCAGTGTGTTTGCCTATGTGTACATCTCTGTCATTAACTATGTGTGTGCCAGTGTGTTTGCCTGTGTGTACACCGCTATCATTGACTGTGTGTGTGCCTGTGTGCACACCTCTGTCATTGCCTGTGTGCATGTGTCTGTGGGTACACCTCTGTCATTGCCGGTGTGTGTGCCTACAACAGGCCGGGGCAGGGTTGCTTCCATGCTCTCCTGGTCTAAGCTGATGCTAATGCACCCTAGCTGTCGCAACAGGCTTCCTTCAGGAATCTCCAGTCCATTTGAAACTCGCTCTGGGTCAGCTTTGGTAGTGAAGAGTCACACGGGATCAATCGACCTTTGGGCACACAGAGTGTGTGGTCAGCAAACCATACCTCCGCACACATGATGAGGCCACTGAAATGGCCTCGTGTGCTGCCTGTGGTGGTTGATGGAAGGCTCGGCTCACTGGCCCATTGTTTTTTCGTGCGTATCAGGGCTGAACGGCAGGTCTCAAGGCCTCAACGGCCCTGCCATGACTCGCCCGTGGAATCGCCGTGACAAACCTCCCCAAACACTCACGCCTCCACGGCAACGCCGCGCAGTCTCGGCCCCGGTGGAGCTCGCCCGCGCACGGACACGCACCTGGGATTAGCATGCGCCCACAGTCACCCTGCGCTGGGCACGGAGAGGCTCTGTAGCCATCGGGATGCGGGCTAAGACCCCCCTGATCCACTGATGATGAGGTGGGGCCGGACGGGTGCAGCGGGGCTGGGGGGGGGGGGGGTGCGGTCTCCCTTTTCTGACCGACAGTGGCCCTGGCCTGCTCCGCGTCAGCCCCCTCCAGGACGTGCTCCCACACACACACACACACTTACACACACTGACCAGGTCAATCAGCGCAATTCCCCTCCAGAACGGAGGGGTGTGTGTGTGTGTGTGTGTGTCTGTGTGTGTGTGTGTGTGTGTGTGTCTGTGTGTGTGTGTGTCTGTGTGTGTCTGTGTGTGTCTGCATGGAAGTGCCGGTACCTACTGCATGCCTGTGCGTTCCTGTGGGCGTCCCACTTAAACCCCCCCCTGTTCCATCAGAGCATGGACCCTGAAACAAACAGATCGCTCTCCTGCCGCGTCCCAGAGGCAGGTGGGGCGGCGAGGCCCACAGACACCGAGGAGACGCAGCCCCACCTGAGTGACAGGTTCCCTCCTCTCCTCCCCCCTCCTCTCCTCTCCTCTCCTCTCCTCTCATCTCCCCCTCTCACTCACGGCAGCCTGTCTGGGCCTGCAGAGCGCGCCTGCCCGGGCCTTTCTCTCTCACGTAGACACACACACACACAGACACGAACGTAGACAAAGACACACACACACACACACACACACACACACACACACATCAAAGGCCTAAGCAGTGAGCTAAGTCAAAACACAGCTTGAGTGTGGGAGACAGAAGGTAAGAGACAGCGGCCGGGAGGCAAAGACATTTCTCTCCAGTTGTATTCATAGCGATGATGGATGGCGATAACACAGTCTCTCCCTCGCTGTGTGTGTGTGTGCGTGTGTGTGTGTGTGTGTGTGTGTGTGTGTGTGTGTGTGTGTGTGTGTGTGTGTGTGTGATTCAGACTAGCAGACAGTTGTTACTGCTCAAGAGAACACGCTTAAAATTAAGCATGAAGGGATTGCTGCAATTAGGGTGTGGAGCAGACGAACAGAAGTAACACTCATGCACACACACGTACACACACACACACACACACACACACACACACACATACATACACACACACACACATGCACAAAAACATAGACATTCCCACCCACAGATACCCAGAACCATGTCCATGCCAACGTGTAATCGCCCATCCTGTGAGCAGGTTGGTTCCCACTGAAAGACAAACTCCACCCCTTCAACTCCACCACTTTGTCACTCCGCCCACCACACACACACACACATTTACAGAGGATTACCAGTGGTGGCCCCTCTCTCTTTCTCAGAGCCACTCCGTCCCAGGCAGGCCTCCAGCAGGGTGGACCAGGCCGGTCCAGTGACCAGCCACAAAGAGCGGGCCCAGCCCAGGGTGGGGGAGGGAGCCCTACGGGGGGCAGAATTATCCCCGCTGGCCCTCCCTGTGCACCACTGCTGTGACTGTTTTTCTGCCTGTCCACTCGGGGCCCCGGCGTGCCTCTGGCCTGGGCCCTGGACGGCGTGCTGCTCCACAATGAGACGCCCAGTCACGCCCCAGAGGGGGCTGGATGGAGGGATAAAGAGCGGTCCCTAGACCCGCGGACGGATGAACTGTGGACATTGTGTTTCCTCTGAGTGGGCATTGAGCCGCTATGGAAAGGAACTCGACGGAGATAAAGAGAGCAGGAGAAAGGTGGACGAGGTTAAAGAGTAGACGGGGGGGGG
>JAPMUY010000570.1:0-5000 GCA_026901105.3 Galaxias olidus | reverse complement strand
CCCCTCCCCTCCCCTCCTCCTCTCTGCTCTCTACCCCTCAAGTACCCCCAGCTTTAGCTGGCCGCTCTGTGTATCCAGCAGGTCAGGGGTTAAGGAGAAGGCCTATTGTGTTGACGCTTGTTTGTGTGTGCCGGTGAGTGTGTGTGTGTGTGTGGAGAGAGAGAGAGAGAGAGAGAGAGAGAGAGAGAGAGAGAGAGAGAGAGAGAGAGAGAGAGAGAGAGAGAGAGAGAGAGAGAGAGAGAGAGAGAGAGAGAGAGGGAGAGAGAGTGAGAGAGAGAGAGAGAGAGAGAGAGAGAGAGAGAGCGGCGGGAAGGAAATGGGTACAGCAGTCTGGACTAGCGTCCCCTGCTCTTGGTTTCCTGCTCTAACGGGGCTGTCAGGAAAGAGACAGTCTGTTATGACAACGGGACACAAAGCACAGTTGCCTGATCCAAACACACACACACACACACACACACACACACACACACACACACACGCACACGCATGTCGAAATGCATACCGCGTTACAGCCCTGGTCAGCGTCAACTCACTCCGCCCCACACAAAGAGGGGGCCATCAAGCATTGGCTCATTTTAAACGTGGTTAACCCGATAAAAGTCGTCAGCAGGCTGTTATTATAGCCATAGAATACCAGTGTCCCTGCAGCACATGGCCAGTCCAACGGTCCCTTTGAAAAGCAGCGGCCCGCGGGGAGAGAGTAAGCCTGGAGAGGGAGAGGCTGGAGAGGGGAGAGGCAGGAGAGGGGAGGGCGGGAGGAGAGAGAGAGGAGGAGAGGCTGGAGGAGGAGAGGCTGAGAGGAGAGAGAGAGGCAGGAGAGGGGAGGGTGGAGAGGGAGGGCAGGAGAGGGGAGGAGGAGGGAGGAGGAGAGGCTGGAGGAGGAGGGAGAGGCTGGAGAGGAGAGGAGGAGGAGAGGCTGGAGGAGAGGGTGGGAGGAGGAGCAGGGAGAGGCAGGAGAGGGTGGGAGGAGGAGAGGCTGGAGGAGGAGAGGCTGGAGAGGGAGAGGCAGGAGAGGGGAGGGTGGGAGGAGGAGAGGCTGGAGGAGGAGAGGCAGGAGAGGGGAGGGTGGGAGGAGGAGAGGCTGGAGGAGGAGAGGCTGGAGAGGGGAGGGCGGGAAGAGGGAGAGACAGGAGAGGGAAGGGCGGGAAGAGGGAGAGACAGGAGATGGAAGGGCGGGAGGTGCAGTGGAGGGGGCCGGAGGGCTCTGCCTAATCATATCCCACACCGGCTCCATTCCACTGCTCAGGACCCCTGGTCTTTATTCCCACTCCCCCTCCCCCCTTCCACTCTGCCAGGCTTTCATGTAGAGAACCCCCCCCCCGTCCCCCCCCCTCTTTCTTCTCCTCCTCCTCTCCCACTGTTCCCTCCTTCTGACCCTGAGCCGGCTCTCCCATTGGTCAGTTTGACTGGTCATAAACCCTCGTTCTCTGTGGGGTGATGGCCTCCAGGTCTCTCCCTCTGGGTGTGTTGGCTTACCTGAGGAGTCAAACACATAGCCATGCAGGGTCACGTAGTCACGTGTGTGTTGGCAGGTCCACACCTGCGCTGCATGCATCCCCACCGCCATACACTTATTTTTGTTTTACGTACACAACCCCCCCCCCTACTCCACACACACACACACACATACACACACGCACCCACCCTCTCACACAAGATCGGTATAGCAAAGAGGGTACTTAATGACTCAGTTCAAAGGGAGCGAGCGAGGGCTGGGTGCTGTAAACAGAACAGCCCGCAGCCCTCTGGCTGTGTGTGTACAGCAGCGAGCGAGGTTTGAGATGCCTGTATGTGCGTGTGTGCACGCGTGTGTGTGTGTGTGTGTGTGTGTGTGTGTCGGCGTGTCAGCGGTGTTGCGCTGTGTTGTGGTGAGGCTCACCGCTCCTCTTCCTCCGCGAGCAGCGGGGCCAGGCGGTCTCAGCCCCTGTCGGTGTGCCTCGCCACGGAAACCCTGAGGTGGGCCTCCTCAGCCCGCGTGCCCACTCACAGTGCATGGCGAGCCGCTGTAGCCTTCAAGGGCCACAAACCATGAGAACCTTTAGGGGGTTTTCGCTTTTCTTTTTTTTTTTTGGTCCACCCGCTCTGATGGAGTCCTTTCAAGACGCAGATAATGATGACGGCCGCCCAAAGCTGCCGGGCTCAGAGGGCTTCAATCAGCGCCTTTGAAAGGTGAGGCACCCCTCTCCCCTCCCCTCCCTTCCTCCCTCCCCCTGTCCTTTCTCTTTCTGCCTCCCTCTCCTCTACTCCTCCCAGCGTTTTTTTTTGTTTAATCCTCCAGCCCCCACAACGCCTCTCATCCTCCTGCGCTCCGATTCTCCCTCCATCCCGGTTTGACAGTCCTCCCGCGTCTCCCTTTCCCTTGTCCAACCCCCCCCCCCCCCCCCCCCACACACACACACACACACATGCGATAAAGTCCACTCCACTCCGTTGGACCCAGGATTAGCCAGGATGCAGTCCACTTACAGTAGGCCACACATGGAGCCCGCTGGAGAGTTAAAGGGCTGACTGACTCTCCATCTGAGACCAAGCAAGATAGCCCCACCCTCCCTCCACGTACTGCCCCATTCCCTCCCCTTAGTCTCTCTGTCTCTCTTTCTCTCTCTTCCTATCACCTCCCTCCTCTGCTGCTCTCTCCCTCCCATCTCTCTCCGCGTGGGCCCTGAGTGGGCGCGGGACGCGGGGCTCCTGGCTCTGGTTAGCGTGTCCGGAGCCACTTTGTTTTGCGCGCCTGGCCGCGGCGGGTCGCCCTGCCCGTCTGAGGAGCCCCCCCGTCTGTGGCCGCGCGGCGCCAACATTCCTCCTCTCCCGCCGACACACCCAGAACGTTACACTTTGACGGCACACACACACACACACACACACACGCACATGTGTAGTGTGCAGAGCCCCAGAGAGGGATGCAGACGCACGGTATGCTGGTGGTGCGAGCCCAGACAGACACAAAAATGATGAAGAAGAGGATGAGGGCGGGGGTTTTATGCACTGTGTTATTCAGACACACACCAAGTTGATCGCTGTAAAAACAGTGAATCCATTATTCTTTCAATTGTCTCTTCACATTTACATACGACCACGCACACCCGGCAACTTGTCGAATGCATACACACCGACAAACCCCGAGACACAGAGCTTATAGCTGCGTTCTTTGTTTCATTATCTTCAGCCAGTTCACACACACACACACACGCACACACACGCGCGCATATACACACACACACACACACACACACACACACACCGTACAGTCCATAAAACATGCTCACACAATCAGCTATGGGCAAAAGGAAGAGTCCATGGTGGGGTTTTCATTAACGGTGTGTGTGTGTGTGTATGTGTGTGTGGTGTGTGTGTGTGTGTGTGTGTGTGTGTGTGTGAGGGTGAGGGTTTAGGCAGAGTGGCCTTCTGGAAGCGCTCTCCTGTGCTTATATCTAATTACAGTACAGGGATTATTCCTGCTCTTATTGTTTCCGCGTGTCACTTGGAGTTCATTTACAACACTTCTGGGCCAGCGTCGTGTCAGAGAGGTTAATGAAGGTGCACACGTGCCTTGGCTTGAGAGTTTCACTGGAGTGTGTGTGTGTCTGTTTGTGTGTGTATGTGTGTGTGTGTGTGTGTGTGTGTGTGTGTGTTTGTGTGTGAGAGAGAGAGAGAGAGAGAGAGAGAGAGAGAGAGAGAGAGAGAGAGAGTCTGCGTGTGTGTGAGTGTGTGTGTGTGCGTGTGAGTGTGTGTATGCGTATGCGTGTGTCTGTATCATCGCTGACGGTTCTGTGTTGTATACATTTTTGTGAGAGGGAAGGGGCAAAATGGGATTGGTTTTGGAGCTAGCCCACAGTTGAATGGGATAACCACGTGTCTCAGTCTGGCAGTAATAATAATAATAATAATAATACATTGAATTTATAAGGCGCCTTTCAAGGCACTCAAGGTCGCCGTACAGTAATATAAAAAACAGTTCTCATAAAAAATAATAAAAATAAATAAATAAATAAAATAAAATAAGATCAAAATAAGTAGTATACAATTAAAAAGGCATGGAGCCTGCAATCGAGCATTAAAAAGCATCACGTGGGACAGTAAGCCAGCCTAAACAAATGGGTTTTGAGGTGGTTTTGGAAACAGGAAATTGAGTCCAGATTTTGGATGTCAGGGGGGAGGGAGTTCCATGACGTGGGCGGAGCAGCTGAAGGCTCGCGATCCCATGGTGGACAGACGAATTCGGGGGACGATCAGGTTGATGGAGGAGGTAGATCTGAGGGACCGGGTGGGAGTGTTAATATGAATAGTCCAGACAGGTATGCAGGGGGCTAGATTGTGGATGGCCTTGAATGTATGGAGGAGGATTTTGAAATTTATTCTGTATTTGATGGGAAGCCAGTGGAGTTGGAGCAGAACGGGGGTGATGTGACAGATGGCAGGGTTTTGGTGATGATGCGTGCGACGGCGTTCTGGACTAATTGCAGTTTATGGAGGAGTTTGTGGGGGAGACCGAAGAGGAGGGAATTGCAATAGTCCAAGCGGAAGTGACAAGAGAGTGTACCAGGACTGCAGTGGTGTTGGGAGTGAAGGGCGGAGGCGGTTGATGTTTCGGAGGTGGAAGTAGGCGGACCGGATGGTGTTGTTGATGTGGGTGTGAAATGATAGGGTGCTGTCGAGGACAACACCCAGACTCTTAACCTGGGGGAGGGGGAAACCGAGGAGTTGCCGATGGTGAGGAAAAACTGGGGAGTTTGCTGAGTTGCCGGACTTGGAGCCAATGAGGACTACCTCTGCTATTATGCGTTTAATTTGAGGAAGTTTGAGGTGAACCAGGATTTGATTTCCTGTAGGCAGGCACAGAGGGAGGAGGGTGGGAAGGTGGAAGAGGGTTTGGAGGAAACATAGAGCTGGGTGTCGTCCGCGTAACAGTGGAAATGGATATTGTGTTTGCGGAAGATCAGACCAAGTGGAAGGAGGTAGATGATGAATAGATGGGGCCAAGGACGGAGCCCTGGGGAACA
>JAPMUY010000568.1:0-7500 GCA_026901105.3 Galaxias olidus | reverse complement strand
GACAAACAACAATCCACACACTGTGTGCAGCCACCCACCCACCCACCCAGTCACCCAGTCAGCCGCCAGCCATCCAGCCAGCCAGCCAGCAGTCAGTCAGCCAACCAGTTAGCCAGCTAGTCAGTCAGCCAGCCAGCCACCCAGCCGCCAGCCAGCAGTCAGTCAGCCAACCAGTTAGCCAGCCAGCCAGCCAGCCACCCACCCACCCAGCCACCCAGCCACCCAGCCACCCACCCAGCGACCCACCCGCCCAGCCGCCAGCCAGCCACCCACCCACCCACCCAGCCACCCAGCCACCGACCCAGCCACCGACCCACCCAGCCGCCAGCCATCCAGCCAGCCAGCCACCCACCCGCCAGCCAGCCACCCACCCACCCACCCAGCCACCCAGCCACCCACCCAGCCACCCAGCCACCCACCCAGCCGCCAGCCAGCCATCCACCCACCCACCAAGCCACCCAGCCGCCAGCCACCCACCCACCCACCTAGCCACCCACCCACTCACCCAGTCAGCCGCCAGCCATCCAGCCAGCCAGCCAGCAGTCAGTCAGCCAACCAGTTAGCCAGCTAGTCAGTCCGCCAGCCAGCCAGCCACCCACCCGCCAACCCAGCCGCCAGCCAGCCACCCACCCACCCAGCCGCCAGCCGCCAGCCACCCACCCACTCAGCCACCCACCCAGTCAGCCAGCCAGCCAGTCAGCCAGCCATCCAGCCAGCCATCCAGCCAGCCAGCCAGCCAGCCAGCCAGCCAGACTGCCTAGGCACCAGCTCTCTGTTACAACAACTACTACAGGCCAGCCAGCCAGCCATCCAGCCAGCCAGTCAGCCAGCAGCCAGTCAGCCAGCCAGTCAGCCAGCCATCCAGCCAGTCAGCCAGTTGCCAGCTAGTCAGTCAGCCAGCCAGCCATCCAGCCAGCCAGCATCCAGTCAGCCAGCCATCCAGCCTGCCAGCAGTCAGTCAGCCAGCCAGTCAGCCAGCCAGCCAGTTAGCCAGCTAGTCAGTCAGCCAGCCAGCCATCCTGCCAGCCAGCCATCCATCCAGCCAGCCAAGGCCCCAGCTCTCTGTAACTACTACTACAACAGGCCATCCAGCCAGTCAGACAACCAGCAGCCATCCAGCCAGCCAGTCAGCCAGCCAGCCACCCAGCCAGACTGCCTAGGCTCCAGCTCTCTGTTATAACAACTACTACAGGCCATCCAGTCAGCCATCCAGCCCGCCAAACAGCCAGCATTCAGTCAGTCAGTCAGTTAGCCAGCTAGTCAGTCAGTCAGCCAGCCAGTCAGCCAGCAGCCAGTCAGCCAGCCATCCAGCCAGTCAGCCAGTCAGCCAGTTAGCCAGCCATCCAGCCAGCCAGACTGCCTAGGCTCCAGCTCTCTGTTATAAGAACTACTACAGGCCATCCAGCCAGCCAGCCAGTCATCTAGCCAACCAGTCAGCAGTCAGCCATCCAGCCAGCCAGCAGCCAGCCAACGATCGAGCCAGACTGCCTTGGCTCCAGCTTTCTGTTACAACAGCTACTACAGGCCATCCAGCCATCCAGCCAGCCAGCCAGCCAGCCTGTCAGCCAGCCACCCACCCAGCCATCACACACACCATCAAACACAGACAGACAGACAGACAGACAGACGCACGCACGCACGCACGCACGCACACACACACTCACAGGCACACACACACACACACACCATCCAGCCATCCAGCCTAGGCCCCAGCTCTCTGTAACTACAACTTCAACAGGCCATCCAGCCAGTCACAGCACAGCACACAGCTAGCTGGGGCCAGGGTTTACGAGGTGATTTACATGCACAGGTCCAGAGAGAGAGAGAGAGAGAGAGAGAGATCTAAGAGCCAGATCAGGAGGATGTCCACTGTGGAGTATGAGGGGAGAGAGAGAGAGAGAGGAGGGGGGGGGGAGAGGGAGAGAGGAGAGAGAGAGAGAGAGAGAAAGGGGAGAGGAGGGGAGAGAGAGAGAGAGAGAGAGAGAGAGAGATCTAAGAGCCAGATCAGGAGGATGTCCACTGAGAGAGAGAGGAAGAGAGAGAGAGAGAGAGAGAGAGAGAGAGAGAGGGAAGAGAAGGGGAGGAGGTCCAGAGGGCTGTGGAGAGATGAGGGGAGAGAGGAGGGGAGAGAAGAGGGGAGAGAGGGGGAGAGAGAGGGCTGAATGGAGGGGAGAGAGGAGGGGAGAGAGGAGGGGTGAGGGGAGAGAGAGGGCTGAATGGAGGGGAGAGAGGAGGGAAGAGAAGAGGGGTGATTGGGGGGTGGTTAGTATAGTGAGGTGGGTAGGGATCTGATTTTCAGGTATCCCTCTGTTTCCTCCCATTTGTCTTCTCCCTCTTCTGTCCATCATCATCATCATCATCATCATCATCATCATCATCATCATCATCTCTCTCTCCTCCTCCACCCAGAGTCTTCCTCTCAACCTTCTGGGAACCAGACCAAGACAAGCCACACTCCTTTCCCTTTCAATGGGGGCCGTTTCCTAAACCTCCTTAATGAGTCGAGGAAAAGTCAGAAGTAAAAAGGGAGTGACAGAAGAGTGTTGGAACGCGGCCCATGCTGTAAGGCGGGGACGGGGGAGGGGGAGGGCGTATGAGGTCAAAGGTCGCTGGTGGAGCCAGACAGTGGGCCTGTTGTGCGTCACACTGACCTGACGCTGAATATAGCTGTTCTACAGTGAGAGATCCACACAGACACCAACACTCATCACTCCATTTGTCTCTGGGATTACTCTAAGCTGTGGGAGGTGATAGCGTTTCCTCAGTGTGTGTTTGAGTGTGTGTGTGTGTGTGTGTGTGTGTGTGTGTGTGTGTGTGTGTGTGTGTGTGTGTGTGTGTGTGTGTGTGTGTGTGTGTGTGTGTGTGTGTGTGTGTGTGTGTGTGTGTGTGTGTGTGTGTGTGTGTGTGTGTGTGTGTGTGTGTGTGTGTGTGTGTGTGTGTGTGTGTGTGTGTGTGTGTGTCTCTGTGTGTGTGTGTGTGTGTGTGTGTGTGTGTGTGTGTGTGTGTGTGTGCGTGAGTGTGTGCGTGTCTGTGTGTGTCTGTGTGTGTGTGTGTCTGTGTGTCTGCGTGTGAGAGAGAGAGTGTGTCAGCTTTCTTACAAGGCTCAGGTCTTCTCTCAGTGAATTACAAAAGGGAGATAACAGGAGGAAGGAGGGAGTGCGGACAGAGAGAGAGGAATAGAGGGAGGGATGGAGCGAGGGAAGGGATGGTCCTAAGGAGGGATGGAGCAAGGAAGTGGTGTGCTGGGTGGGGTTTAGAAAAAGGATATAGGGAGAACATTTAAGGGATAAGGTAGTGTGTGTGTGTGTGTGTGTGTGTGTGTGTGTGTGTGTGTGTTTCTGCACGTGTATGTGTGTGTCTGTGCCGTGTGTGCGTGTGTGTGTGTGTGTGTGTGTGTGTGTGTGTGGTTACCTTCTGCTGTGGGTGCAGCTCCACTCTGAGCTTCAGCCAGCCCCTCGTATTCCATTTGCTGGGTCAGACCAGAGTCCGATTCCATTGGCTGAGAGAGGCCCGGGTCAGCTGCCAAAACAGGAAGAGAGAACAAAGATGTTAGTGGACATAGAATAAGATAGAGACCTCTAGGTCACGTAATATCAACTAGTTTCACGAAGATAAACATATTTTATAAACAATGCTAAAAGACCCTCCTCGTGATTTATAACAAACTTAAGTGTTCCGAGCCCACAGACACTCAATACGCAATGGGAAACACTTTAAGGATGTTTTTATGTTCACTCTTTGATTTCTTCATCTCAATGAACCATCAAACAAGGCCACCACACTAGTTAGGTGGTCTCAATGTTTGTCCTAAGATTCCGGAGAGCGCCACACACATCCCGAGAGAGAGAGCGAGAGAGAGAGCGAGAGAGAGAGAGAGAGAGAGAGAGAGAGAGAGAGACAGAGAGCGAGAAGGGAATCGAGAGAGAGAGAGAGAAAGAGAGAGAGAGAGAGAGAGACAGGCAGAGAGAGCGAGAGAGAGCAAGAGAGAGAGAGAGAGAGAGGGAGAGAGAGGGGAATAGAGAGAAATAGAGAGAGAGAGAGGGAGAGAGAGAGAGAGAGAGAGAGAGATATGATCGGTTGAGACCTTGAAGTGAAACGAGGACCACAGCAAACCAGTCCTGTGGGCTCAGAGTTAAATGCAGACCATCTGTTTATAAACCAGTTAAAGCTCCACTCCTCCAACAAAGCAAGATATAAACAACGATATGAGAACCAACGCCATGGCCACGGGCCCACAATGGGAACAACAACAACAACATCAACAACAACAACAACAACAACATCAACACCAGCTGGTGCTTGGAGGAAGACGTTGTCGTTTTCTGAAACTCAAGAAGGTCCGCCAACACGTGCTACATTACATTCATTTAGCAGACGCTTTTATCCAAAGCGACTTACAAAAAATTGTGCCTACAAAAAGATAGCGGTAAAAACTACAAGTCAGGTAGAGAACATAAGTGCATCCCTGACCTAATCATCGAGTGCTATATTAAACATCAGGATAATAAACAAAATCTTCACAAACCAACTACAAACAATTTCTGAGTGCAACCAATTGCATGGTATATCAAGTAGAAGTGCTAGGTAGACGCAATGTCACATTTAAGAGCCGAAGTGCAGTCGAAACAAGTGAGTCTTCAACTTTGGGCGGAAAGTGAACGAAGATGTTGCGGTCCTCAGTGTTCTACACTGAGTCTACATAGCCGTGTGGATTATCCTCGCAGATGTTCAATAAATGCTTAGCGATGGTTTTTGGGTCAAACAATACTAAATACCTTCCTGGTTATTTACTTCTACAAAGCGGAGAGAGATGGAAATACATGGAGAGAGGCTGGAAACGTTTAGGAAGGCTGGGAATGATTTGTGTTTTTCCAGGCCGTGGATTAAATAAGATGGTGTTTCTCTATGCACACTCATTATTGGATAACCATTCTATTGCCTTTGTTGTAAATAAATAAGTAAGTACATTTTATTTATAAAATGTAAAATAGCTATCCGTTTGAATGTTTTAACATCCTTTTCAACTAATTCAACTCACAATGAATTAATGTAGAGAAACTATTTCTGTTCTCCAAGTCCATTCTAAAATATTGTCTTTTTAAGTGTTCATTTTGGAGTATGGCATAATGGATATTATAACATCCTATCCTGTGCATATTGAAATGAAAATAGAGAAACTATTTCTGTCATCAAATATAAAACGCTGAAATGGTATTGGCCAACACTTCCTGCCACTCATTAAGGAAACCCACTGCCCACTGACCATGCCCCTGACCTGAACCACTAGTCTACAAATGTTCCTGGTTTGGGAACGTGCTGCAGGTCAGATATTTAATGATTTACACATTGATTAAAGAGTGTTAGCTGACTTGATATATGAATCAAGATGGCTAGCGACTTAAGATGGTCCATTACAGTGCAATCCAATCCACACCTCATATACCAGACCCCCCCCCCCCCCACACACACACACACACACACACACACACAATAATCCTGCTAACAACTCCACTGCAGTACTTCTGGTCCAAATCCACAGCACATAAAGCCATACAGCTGTATTATATTCTGAAAGAAAGGGTGGGGTCGTTTGTTAGTGGAGGGGTTTTGAATGCGTAAGCTTTAAATGTCACAGACGCATAAGAGCCAGACACAGAGGTATGTGATTCCTGGACGGAAGCTCGAACTCGGCACGGTCACAATAAGGGTGGGTTGTATCACCATCTGTGTGTGTGTGTGTGTGTGTGTGTGTGTGTGTGTGTGTGTGTGCTAGTCTGTGTGTGTGTGTGTGTGTGTGTGTGTGTGTGTGTGTGTGTGTGTGTGTGTGTGTGTGTGTGCTAGTCTGTCTGTGTGTGTAAGTGTGTGTGTGTGTGTGTGTGCTAGTCTGTCTGTGTGTGTGTGTGTGTGTGTGTGTGTGTGTATCAGTGTGTGTGTGTGTGTGTGTGCTAGTCTGTGTGTGTGTGTGTGTGTGTGTGTGTGTGTGTGCTAGTCTGTGTTTGTGTGTGTGTGTGTGTGCTAGTCTGTCTGTGTGTGTGTGTGTGTGTGTGCTAGTCTGTCTGTGTGTGTGTGTGTGTGTGTGTGTGTGTGTGTGTGTGTGTGTGTGTTAACGTGTGTCTATGTGTGTGTCTCTGTGTGTGTGTCCTCGTTGCCCCAGTATCAGTGAGCCTGGGGGGGTACATGCCGTCACTGTGTGCAGCCTGCGGAGGGGAGCTTTGAGTAATGAACGTCTAACGCAGCCAAGACAAACACCAGAGGGGAGTCGCCACGTCACATTATCTTTCTATTGTAGAAGCTCCAGGACATGTTTTACAACTCAGGAGGCTGTATATCATCTCGTTACACAGGGTTTTAGTTTGTCAGAGTGTTAAGCTGATAAGACACGTAACGGCTACCAGGAACCGAAGCATCTAAATAAAATAGACATGTCTGTTGCACACTGTGTATATATATATATATATACATATATACTGTATATGTATATGTATATGTGTGTGGGTATGTGTGTGTATATTTGTGTATATATTTCTATCCATGGTGTCTGCAGTGGAGAGGAGGAGAGGATGAGTCTGTCTGTAGGATTAGTCTGGCTGTCCTCAGGGACAGTTCCCTCATCTGCGAAAACAATATATGTTGTTGTTGATGCTCGATGAAATAAGTATATTTAACAAGTTTGGGTCGTAGAATCAACGTAAGCGGAAAACCCGTATTTTTCCGACCACCGACATTTAAATGGTTACTTCACATGTATTGTATTTATATATTTCTATCTATGGTGTCTGCAGGAGAGAGGATGAGGCTGCAGCATGGACGAGAGGCTGGAGGATGCGCCTGCCTGTCCTCAGAGCTTAAAGAGAGAGATGTATTGTGGGTCTGGTAGTTCCACAGGAAGACATAACCATTTCTCTTTTTCACCCAGAAATGGACAAAGAGGTGTTTACATTCAAAGAAGCAGTAAATATTAATGCTGTATAAATGTCTATAAATAACATATATGTTTATATATTCGATATTACTAAGAAATAGGCAGATGTACACACACTCACGCAATATGCAATAGAATAGGCACAACAGGATTTCAGGACGCCTGAGGGAATCGCTGCTCCTAAACTCAACTTGCTTCTAACACAACAGCAACAGAAACGTTATTGTTCTGCCATTTAGACCCACATTCCTCCAAATATTAAGTTAAAAAACAGTTGGATATTCCTGTTGAATTTCTTGGAGTGGTACAGGGCTCTAGAGGTTTTCCAAGACACAAGGAATTTAGCCTTTTATTTCCAAGGAAATAAAATTCCCTATAATTGTATTTCTCTCATGACCGTGTGCTGGGGGGAGTCATAACCACACAGACCCCAAACCTTTATATCCATCAACAGCCAAATATAGTACAGTCCTACACTCCCGTTGCCAGGAAAAAAACAAGAAAAAAAAATAGAGTAAAGAATAGAAGTAAATGAGCTTCTATTGAAAAAATATGACCTTACAGTAAGATAGAATAAA